>JANHFX010003625.1:67943-91386 GCA_027560015.1 Chloroceryle amazona | reverse complement strand
TGGAATAGGCTGCCCAGGGAGGTGGTTGAGTTGCCATCCCTGGATGTGTTTAAGAATCACTTAGATGTAGTGTTGGGAGATATGGTCTAGGGGAGAACTTGTAGAGTAGGGTGAAAGGCTGGACACGATGATCCCATGGGTGTTTTCCAACCTAGATGATTCTATGATTCTATGAATGTTTTTCCTGATAATACAAACCAACAGGTCTATTCAAGAGTAGAATGAATTGTGCCTTGAAGAGAGCCCATTTCTCTTGATGAATGTTAAGGGTGAGAAATGTTTTCAGCTAAGGTGTAGCTATCCATATAGTAGACCTATAAAACTGGTTGAGGTGGGATCTCATACATACTGAGCAACAACTTCTGGTTCAGAAGTCCTGCAAGACATTTTGCTCTGTTTCCTTGTGGGTGAGATGTGTGTGTTGCACTGCGGCGGTAATGTTAGACTGAGGCTGAATGAAACTTTTGACAAAAGTTCAGGCAGGCACCATTATGAAAGACTGGCATTTTATGAGCCCATAACTGTGATGAGGTAGCAAGTGCTGGTTTGCTGACTCCTGGTTATGAACTAACCTGATTACTTTGTCTCCTTTTGCATGACTGCATTTTCTTACATGCGTATAGTGACAGAGTGTGAGTGATACACATCTGATGGAGTTCAGATGGTGACAATCTTTTCCTCCTGTTTGCAGACTATTTCTGTGCACATATGGGGGAGATGCAGAGGCAGCCCCAGTGAGGAGAAGCCAGGGCTGCCCGGTGCCAAACACAGATGGTTCCAGACAGCTCCAAATGACCCTTCCCTGGGCACAGCTGAGCCCCTCAGTCAAGGTGGTGGCACTTCAGGGGAAGTGTATTTAAGAAGAGGAAAAAAATGCTCCCGGACAGAGAGGAATGCAGAAAAAATACGAGAGAAGCAGCCCTGCAGACAGCAAGATGAGAGAAGAAGAAGGGGGAGGAGGTGCTTCAGGCACCTGAGCAAAGATTCCCCTGCAGCCCCTGTAGAAGACCACACCAGGGCAGGTTTACCCACACATCAGGAATGAACAAGTGAAGTTGAGCCTGGAAAAAAAAGAGGGGAATGAGGAGAAGGAGTTGCCTTTTTTTTAAGAAAATTTTTTTTGTGTGTGTCTTTGTTTCTCACCACCCAGCTCTATTTCACCTGGCAATAAATTAAATTAATTTTCCCCAAGTCAAGGCTGTTTTGCCTGTGGCAGTAATTGGAAAGGGATCTCCCTGCCTTTATCTTGGCTCAGGAGGTTTTTCATCTTATTTTCTTCCCTTCAGTGGCATCGATATGTCAACTTTCTGTCTTTAAAATTGCAGATCCTTCCATTCTTTTCAATGCCAAGAGGGATTCTTCCACTAAAAAAATACAGTAGATTCCTAGTTCATGTAAGTCAGTATAGATCTTTATGTCATAGAAATAGGTTTTGAGGTAAGTTCTGTCTGTAAGGACACCGTCGTTGAAGATGCATTGAATTTGAGGTGGTGACAAAGACAGATGTACAAAGTGTGTTTTCTCTTAAATAAAGCACATTTATTTTTTATAACTGGATATCCCTTGTTGTAGGGATATAAAGCACATATCTATTGTGGTTAATGAAAACAAAAATGAATCAACTGCCTTCTAAAATTTGAGATAATTTTAATAATAACTGGTATTTTAACTTGTCAGAAAATAGTAGTAGTCCAGAAATTTTAAGAAGCAGATTTCAATTATATTGTTTGGACAGAAATTTTGGAGAGTCTTCATCTGGAAGCACAGCATTTCTTTTTGTTATGTTGATTACATTGTACATCTATCTGTGCCACAGCACTCTCAGCATGGGTCTGTTCTAAGCATTGTTGTTATCCTCTTAGGTAATTCATTCCTTCTTTAATTTTGCTGACTCCCATCTCTGAACCCACCTGACTAATTTATCTCTGGAAATGGCACTACATGTTTTGTTATGACAAAAATGTGAAATTACTGATGGTCACAGCTGGTAGGTTTCTGTTGGAGGAAGATTGAGAGACTAATTCAGATCTAGAAAGCAGCAAATAATGTTTTGAAATATAATGAAAGCTATGGGCCGGTACTGAATAAGCAACAGCATACACATTACTGCTGTCTTTTCTATTGAGAACTTAACATAAAAGAATTAAAATTAAGGCCATTGTATGCAGTGTTTGATAGACCTTTATTATACTGTTTGCGTATAAAAAATACCTGTGCCTAGAGTCATTTTAAGACATCTTTATTTTTCCCTGGTGCTCTCATATATTTAGTTTCAGTTATATTGTATATTACATAGAGCACTGTCCACAAGTGAAGCCCTTGAGAATGTCAGGCATTGGCTATGTGAATACTCTGTGTGAAAATCATATTTTGTTCCTGAGGCTTACATTTTAGAACCACTGAATATTGGTATGGGTCACAAAAGTCCCAAATTCTTGATCATTTGTATCATGAGTGTGGTGGTTTTAATCCAATATAATAATTATTGTATAATCTATATGATACATAGCTGTATGATATGTTTATGTGAGTACATGAAAATTTAAGCTGCAGTACAGGAAGTATTCACAGTCAGGAGGCCACTGAATTGTGGATTAGCTATGTAAGAATGGATTTTGTTGGTATCTGTGGCATGCACCATCCACCTTCTCTCTCTTTCAGCAAGGCTTAACTAGAATGACTCATAGCTCAATATCCTATTAGGGTAATTTACCTACACTCTGACACACTTATGTAAGACATGGGATTGTCAGTAATTTACCTGCCATGGTAATTAGTTTGCTGTATTAGCTATAAATATGGCTCATAGTGTATTCATTATAGCTCATTGTCTACTTAGCTCGTCCAGAGTCAGCTATTTTTATGGTCAGACCCCTGAAATTTGCAATACTGCTGATCTTAAACATCTGTCTTGTAACAGATGCCTATTTCTCTCTATCAACAAGACAGCTGGTTATAATATTAGTAATATATTTTAAAAGTTATTTTCCCTCTCACTGGCTTAAAATTTGAGACTTTCAGGTTGTAGTTGGATGCAGTGATTCTTAATGAGGAATTTTTTAAAAAATCAAAAGACACAATATACTTGATAGCAAATGACCTGTGATAATACTCTTCTCTTCTTCTTCTGTTTTTTTTCAGTCTTGTAAGTTACTGCTAAAATTCCTGTCTGCAGCAGAATCATGACCGAAAAGTTTCCACATCCTGCCTCTGCAAGATCACCATCAAATCAAAGTGTGTGTCTACTTCCAGAGAAAGGTGGTAACTGAGCAACCCCTGTGAGCCAGCATACTGTGAACTGCAGAATGACAGGCAGTAACACCTGAAGGAACCTGCCCAGGAATTTGAACTCTGAACACACACTCTGTGTTTATTGCCTGCAATCACCTTTTCTCTGTGTGAGTATATGTTTATGCACACAAACACATATATATCAGACCAAGAACAAATGGACTAAGGAGCTCTTATAATTTTAATAATGGTGACAAATTCAATCTCAGAAATTTTAGCACCACAAAGAAAGAAAAATGGTTCTGTTTTTTTTCCTTTTATCCCTCTTATATCAGTGAAGAACCTTTGCAATACCTTAAAGATGACAGCTCAGTTTCCAAAATTTGGACCTCTCTTAGCACTGCAATTCTTTAATGTTTTATACTCAGTATTCATTCAGCGACAGACAGGAGAAAGAAAACAGCTTTTAGAAAGTCTTGGATACATTACCACAATAATTGTATCACCAAGGTCTTTGGAGTACAGACAAAATACATGAAACAGAGAAACATTCACTATTCACTCAGAAGAGCAAAAGGAAAAGAGCAATGTTTGCTCAATTAAGAAGGTCAAAATAGTCAGAAGGTGGAGGGAATTCACTATCAAGACTGGGATGCAGAAAGTGGAACTTGTTTTTTTCTAAATTGCTAGTTGGTGTCTCTAAAAAATCTAGATTATTTTATAGATGCATTTTGCAGAATGATGGTACTTAATAAACAGATGGCTACATAACAGATTTCAGCTGGAGAGTACCCATCAAGGGACAGAAGAGTGGAGATATGACCTTGTGGTTTGAGGCAGGAGTAGGAGTGTGCATCCTTGCTAAGTACTTAGATGGAAGCCTGCAAAGTCAACTTGATTCAGTGAGCTCTGGAGAAGTAGGAGGTGGTTCACTAGTTACCTGGTGACTAAACATAGAAGTTACATTAATATTAAGCAAAAATCTGGCCTCAATATAAGTTTTACTGTATTTTTTAAAAAACATAATGCTCTTTGCTTCATTAGTACAGCAAGCTAGGTTGTTATATTTCACAGCTGTGTTGAGACTGACAGTAATACTGCAGCAAAATGAATATAGGTTTGTATTTGGGAAGGCAGATACTGCAGTCTCTGTAATTAGGCTTCAGTAAGGAAAGTAGTCAGTGGTAGCACTTTACAACAGTGTTGTACTATGAGCTATGCTTTTGTGAACCAAAAGGATCAGATGCAAAAACTTATTACTTTCAAAATACTAATTAAAGAGTCTATCAGTATTTTGAAACACTGTTTCAGTAATTATGTCATATTATGAAAATGGCATTCACTAGAAGTATATGAGAAAAAAAATAATATAAGTAGTATCAGTAAAAGCTGACCAATATCATCCTTATAGAATAATACTCTATATCATATTAGTAGAAAGTAAATTACTGTATAAAACATCCTTCTTCTTTATGCTAGCAACAAAGAAGTTTTATTCTCTATTAGGTTTTAGAAAGCCTTGTGATTTTGTCTGATGAGAACACAAAATCATGGCAGTTTAAAAAATCAAGATGGTGACACCTGGTCAGAAACAGAAAGAACTAGGGCTTGCTTCTCTTCAACAGCAGTTGTTCTCACACTTTCCAAACCTTTCCCTGAGGAGCTTCAAAGAAAATCATATGTGTACCCTAATCAAGTTGAAATTTACAGGATTATGGCTTTGGTGTTTGTCATCTTTCTGAGGGCACACTGAAAAATTTATGGCAAATTTTTTCCAACTTAAGAGATGCAAGAAAAAAGCAGAGTTTCGTAGTGATGGCTTAGGTATTGAGGATAAAACCAAACCAAAACACAACCACACAAACACAACAAACAAACAAACAAACAAAACCACACACACACCCCAAAACAAAACACACACATAAAAAAAAAAACCAAAAACCAAACCAACCAACCAACCAAACAAAAAAAAACCAAAAACACCAAAACCCTAAAAAAACTCCTGCTGATTTAGGCTATTAAAACAGGAGTGTTTGCCACCTGGAAGAGCTATATACTATTTAAGATCTGTTGATTTCACTCTCCAGAATATCACTAAAATATTTACAATTAAGAAAAGCAGTAACTATGTACAAACACAGTTGACCATCACTGAAAGAAACACCCTTTAACAGATGTAATTTTGATTCCATGTAATTCAACGATGCTTCATGCAATATTAATGGCCCTTAGTAACGTATTCTAATTTTAAAATTCATTACTAAATTATTCATCAGTCTATAAAACAGATGTATGGCACTGCAGCATGCAAGTTGTTCTATCCATTATAAAATTATATTTTTATAATCTGCATGTAATTTGTGCTTTTAGTCTCCTGCAGAATCAATGGATGTTTTCAGGTGCTATGACTCACTTTCAGTTTCTTCACTTCTCTTAAAGATTTCACTTGTGTTCCCTTGTTATCTATTTCAACATTAAATGTCAAGCTTTTATGGTTAGTTTAATTGGTACTGTTGCTCAGAGCTTGATGGGCATATATTTAGGAAAACAGAACACAGACAAAATGTTTTTTCTTGTAATATCTATTTGCATTTGCTGGAGGTTAGAAGTAACTGCTTTGTCCAAGTATACCTGGTCTTTCATTCAGAGAAGGTATGAAGCAATAGGAGCAAACCTTATGTTTTTGAAAGACTAATTTTGATTCCTCCTATAGGTGACGATGCACTGTTGGATGATCTTTGCAACTTCATCTCCCATGAATGTTGCAGAAAATTTTCTGGATGAAATTATATGACTCAGGTGATAAGTCTGTATGACAGTTTTGGTAGCGGTAGGAAAGGAGAGGTGTTTTTCTTTTCCTTCCTCTGTTGTGTTTGAATTGATGTCAAGATGACATGACAGAAAGTTTGGTTGAGCTGTTTGCCTTATTACATGGAATGGGAAAAAGTGGAGAGAGAGACATACTTGTCTAATTATAGTAGCTGAAACAATAAAGCTGATGAGGTAAAACAAAGCATAAGGGCAACAGTCTGTGCAAAGTACAAAATGGTATACTACCAAAGAAGGAAAAAGATAGTTTTTAAATGCTACATCCATATCACTTACTCTTAAGTCCAAGCTATGCACCACATCCAGTTACCCCCAAAAAACCTGCATGATAGTGTACATAAAGAGGTCTGAACAGGGTCAGATTGGAAATTCTCTCAAATTGCTGAGTAAACATGTTTTAACATGTATTTTTAGACTATTCTGTTTTGGGATCTGGGGGAGAGTGAGACCAGCGACTCTGAACATGCCTCAACAGTGATTCAAATTATTCTGCTATTGATGTATCTCATTTAGGTTTGATCTCCAGATTGTCTACTAAGATCAAAATCTTACTGGACTGGTATCACATAGTCTCTAAATGGATCAAGGAATCAGAATAGTCTGCAACAGTTCGCTTGTTGTGGGTATCATTAGTAGATACAGTTTCAGGTTAGATGTTTTGAACCTAGTCTGTTTTAAACTGCTGTCAGGGCAGCATAGACATAATCCTTTTTTGCTCATGTTACAATGCTTTTATACGACCATATAAACATTTCCATTGTTATTCTCTCAAACAGAAGCAAGGCACCTGCAGCATGAAAGCTAACTCTGGTGTGCTGTGGTATACAGAACCTGTGCACTAAGTATGCCACAGCAAAGATTTGACCCACCTGGCTGTCTGCACCTAGAGTAGAAATACACCCAATGCAGGATTCATCCTGTATCAACACTGGAGACCCATCAACTCTGTATCTAAATCCGAATGAATCATCCTGTCTCCCCTGGTAGTCATTAGCCAGAGATGGGAACCCTCAAGAGGCTTTTTTTTTCTGATTTAGCTTAGATGCCTGTCATTGGGTGGGATGAATTCCCTTTTGGAGCTGTTTGCAAAGGAATCTACGATGACTATCACAGACGTATATTGAAGGTGTCTAAGCTAGTCCAAATAAATTCTATTTCTTTTGCAAAATCTTCTCCTCCTCCGTATAATTAGAACTATTCAAATACTTAAACTTCCTCCATTAAGTCTATATGAAGTTTGGCATTCTTCTACCGTTTAGCCTTTCATTCTGAAATGTCTTGAGAAATGTTGTATTCCTTTTCTAAATTGTTATTATTCTTACAGGAACCCTGTGATCTCTGTGAATGCTATGACATTAGAAATAACAATATCAAAGAATTAATTTTTTTTTCTTCACTTAGTACATGAGGAATGAGACAGATTCCTCTGGAAAAGAAAACCTGTCCAAATGTTGCAGGGTGAGAACAAGATAACTAATAACTGCCAAATCTGCCTTTGCTTTTTTTTTCTTTCTTCTTTTTTCCTTTTTTTTTTTTTTTTTTTATCCTTGAATAAGCAACCTAGGGAAAATTGCTCAGCTATAGAGTTAACTAGAAGTAATCCCAAATGGCAGGAAGAAAGGCAAACTTCATAGTCACATAATCAACTGAAACAGCATTTAGAAAGAACAGACAGCTGGCCCAGTCCAAACATCATCAGCCAAGTGGGAGAGTTTGTCATTCTGTAAATGGCAAAATAACAAACACCTGACCTGAAGATAATAGGTTAATTGCTTTAATATTACATTTTGCATTGATGTTTGTTTTTATGTTGTGATGGATGAAAAAAAAAGGTCATTTTTTAAAAAATGCTGGCCTTCATGAACTCCAAATGTCTGCCCAGTGGCCTGATGAAAAACATCTCTTAGGTGATAAAATGAGTTGCATGCAAATGACAAGTAGGCTTGATGTGCCCTGAAAACATTCAGCTTGGAGTGACCTGTGCTCATAAATTACTGGCATGCTATATCAGATCCTAGACTTGTAATTTCATCAAGACCAACAAGATGCAATCTTGAAAACTGTTTGCATGATGTGAGGACGAATTGATGCCCTTGTCCTTCCAGACTGTTGGATCTGATGCTCAGGAGTCTGACTACTTTGTGTCTCTAAGAAGCAGTATAGGGCCATTGTAAATAATTAAGTAGAAATTTGTTACCCTTTTGTCAAATGTATTTCTGATGTTACTCTTCTTTTGCCTCCATTAAGAAATCCCTTGATTAAATTTTAAAGTCTTAAACAATTTGAAGGGCTGAGAGCACAGGACACAAACTACATTCTGAATGTTTTGCACGGGAAAGTCATATTCTCTCTGGGAGAAAAGACAATAATGTCAAGTATTTAATACAAAATCCTATGATTCTCTTTCAAGACATGATGCTATAGATTTGATTACAAATTCAGTGGCTGGTACTTGTAGGCCATTTTTTTTTCTCATCTATTTGCTTTCAGAGATTCAGAATTTCTCTCTCAATATATGTACAAATGTTTCTATGTAAATAGAATGTATAGCTGAAGACTTAATTCCATGTACTTACATCAAGAAGATACATATAGAATAGTTCATAAAGATTTGGACTCTTCAGAATAACTGTTGCTGTTCATAACTTAAAAGCCGCAACTCTACCAATAAACCTATTGTAAGTTTTTTGAAGTGTATAATAAAGTTTAAGGAAGAGACACAATATTTTTATGAATAAATGGGAGATGAAAAATGAATTATCCTTATCTTGATTTCCACATCTGGACACAATATTAGTGAACATTCTTTTTATTGTTTAGCTCTTTAAAAATATATATACATTTATGAAACACACTCATTGTCATGGATGTCTTGAAGGACATATAAGATTTATAGTGGTAAAAGTCATTCACTGTGCATTGAACAAAGAAAACAATCTATACTCAAGGAAAAAAAAAGCATTATCAGGGAGGAGCATATATTCCCACAGCAGAGACCTTAATTCTGGAGCAGAGGACATATCATTAATGTTGACCCATTAATGCTGGCAAAGATATTGCTGTGCAGGCCTAACTGCTCTCACTCAAATACATCATTAAGTGTTTTACTTTTATTCTGATTTCCTTAATGCTTGTACACCCAGTTACAAATAGCCTCCATCCCTGAAAGCTATATATTATTTTTCACCTCACTCCAATGAAGCAGCAGAAAATAAAAGCTTCCTAGTACAGTATAACATTTAAAAAACATTCCCATGAGTGACAGCTCCTCAGTCACCGTACCACATTTGCACTCCCTAACTAAAGTGCTGTGAAAAATGACAACTCCCTGTTACAGTTTTATTTACTCCCCCAGTAGTAACTGGACACCCATTTAGAAGATGATAGTCATTAATGTATATTGAAGGCAGTGTATTCACTCCTTAGATTTTATATTTGAAATATATGTGCACTAATTATTTGCTTGCAGAAAATTATGACTCATCCAATTGTTGCACCAGACAGATCTAATTACATTTTGCAGAATCATAGAATCACGGGATCATTTTCCTCATTATATGCTCCTATTTCAAAATTCTACAATGTCAGGTTAGATGCTTCCCCCGGTTAAATTTTGCAAAAAAAAACCAACCCTCTCTGTAAAACAAATCCCTGCTTATCATCTGCCAACGTTTCATTATCCTCCAGGCTTGATCCACACTGTCCCTCAAGCTGAGAAGTCCATATAGTTTCTTCTGGGAAAAAAAAAAAAAAAAAAAAGAGAGAGATATGTTGTTTCTAAGAAAACCTCAAGAAAACCTACATAGGTACCACGAGGTATATCTACATCTTCTTCTAACTAAATGAGCTGACTCTGCAAATAGCATTTTCAATGTCTGCCAAAGAGCAAGAGAAGCTCAAATACTGAACTTCAAAACCATGTTCAGTAACTGTTAGTGGCTGCAGGCTGTATAATGAGTACCACAGAGAACATTATAAACTGCAAGCTGAGGAAAGCCACAGGCACAATGGAGGACTACATTATATTGTCCGATGCATTGTAGACATAATAGCACAGTAACAGAAAACAGTCTTGTATATACTTCTCGTATATACTTCTTGTATATACTTCTTCGAGTTGTGGTCCAGCAGCAGATTTTTCTTTTGTAGTTCCTCCACTGGAAAGTCTGAATATCTGAGTTGCAATTGCCAAAAGATAGTGTGGGGTTGGTTTTGGTTTGGGTTTTTTTTTGGTGTGTGTTTTTTGTTTTTTGTTTTTTTTTTTTTTGTTTTTGTTTTTTGTTTTTTTGTTTGTTTGTTTGTTTGTTTGTTTTGTGTGTGTGGTTTTTTGTTTGTTTGTTTGTTTGTTTTTTGTTTGTTGTTGTTGTTGTTTTGTTTTTTTCTTAAAATCTAACACATTTTATGATATCTGAGGTCCAGTTTCTACTCTGGACACTGCTGCTCTAAATTTGGCAACCTTACCTGAAGTCAGTGATTATTTTTGGATTAAGAGCACAAGTGAGTCTGTGTTATGCAGTATTTCACTAGTTGTCAACTACTTAAAAAACTCTAGGGAGAGATGTGTCCTGAACAGGTGATGATACTGGAAAGTGAATTGTTTTTGAGCATTAGGTATGCTCTTTGTTTAGAATCTTTAACTCACTTACAGTAATTTATGTTGTAATGTTGAATGTACAAATAAACATTTCCCAGAAGAATGTTTAAAATAATCTTTTTGATCCACTTTCATAAAATTTTAATGTGCCGATCTTCAAGTTGCTTTGACATTTCAGCATTGGAATAGTCTATAAAGTACCCACAAAAATTATAAGCAGATACCGTAATCTCAGTACTGCTCTGTGAACTGTAAGACTAAATTTGCCTGTTCGTGGCCACAGAAGATCTATGCTACTGTCACATAACTGGGGTGTGGCTGAGACAAATTCCAAATCAAGTAATTGCCTTCTGCCCCCTGGAGTTCATCTCCCGATTTTAACTGAACAAAGTATAGTTTTCCCTTTCTGTCCAGAGAGATGATATGCTGAATGCTTTCCAGTATGTCCCAGGATCCCTTTCAGAGGTGGCTGGAATTTGCTTGTTTTAATTTGTTTATGTAAGTATTGTTCTACCATGGCTAATTATCTCCTATATAATATTGCCTCTGAGCCACTGTAGTTATTCACCTATTTATAAAGGAAAGCCCTTAGTGTTTGCCAGCTATTAGCATGCTGTGGTATGTGAACTACTCAAGGACAAGCAGGAAATCTTGATGTCATAAGCACTGATTACTAGCAAATTGTGACATAATTGATAACTAGTCTGCCTCTGTTGCCTAGTTACAGTTACAAAACTTAGAGAAGCTCTTTTGAGCAGAATGTGTTCTCCAGTGCTCATTTTAAAAAGTAATGGTAGTATAAAACAGCTGTGAGAACATGATTTTTCAGCATATATTGTTGTGGAATTTACTGTGTGGAGAATGTATAGTCAGGGGAATACACATATATATACGAAATACATATAGGCACAGCTACGTTAGCCTGTGACTGCCACCAGTTCTTGGTGACTTCAGTTACCTCCATTGGTGGAAGTATTAATTGAGAGTGATATTGAGAGTATTATTCATGAGGTTCTCCCAGCAGCACAATTTCAGATGATACTGTGCTGTGAAAACTTTTTTGTTAGAGTCAAAGAGACCGAGAATAATTCTGAAGTTTAAATTTATTTGAGTCAAATGAGCAAAGCAGCGCTGGGCGGCCGGGGAGTCTCCTGCTCCACCAACAGTCCGCACCTTGCAGATTTTCAAACCCCTTTTTATATCCTTTTGAGAAGTCCTCCTCCTCATTACATAGCCGGTCCGTACATTGCGAATGTTCTTGTTTTGCTAGGTGGTCATTTGTCCTTTCTTAATGATCCGTGCTGATTTTGAAACACTCCATCTTCTTCGTCTGGGGTCGGGTTTTTCTTCAGGTTTGTTCTGCTGCAGGCACCCTTTTGATAGAGAAGTTGGACAACCGATACTTCATTTCTTACCCAGTGGTCATAACAACCTTAGGAGTACAGTATTGCTTAAGATAACATCTTTATGGTCAGCTTCTTGCTCAAATGGATGTTCTGGTGCAAAAGAACAATTTCTTCAAACATTGCTTAACTTGTTTGATTAGCAAATTATCCCCGGTTACCTATTACATTTTCACTTGCACTCAGGCCTTATTTCAGGGGTAGTTTCTAACACTGTGGTATAGTGATACTATGCTTATGAGGTATATTCACTTCTATGGTATTTCTTCATATGAGTAGGTAACAGGTGCATTTACTTTACTCTTCTTGGCTGGCCACAACACTTGGCAGATGCATTATCATAAATCTCTGCATGTATATGTAAATAATAACTTAAAAGGAATGGGAATAGAAATTCTACTGAGTAGATTTAGTACTTATAGACTCTAAGGAAGGCTTGGTCTCAATACAATCTTACACTATTTAGATCGTTTGGTTGTGTATATATATATTCTATTTATAATTATACATTTGTGAAAATCTTACTGTTTATCAAAATATTGTAAAAAAATATATATTAAAAGAAGTATTTAAATTCTGGACTTGGTTTAATCTCAGAACCATTGCATTAGTTTACATAGCCTAGTTTGGAGCCCTGTTTCTCATCTGAACAGAAAAGCTTTTTTGCATTTAAAAAAGTAAAACCAGAAAAGAATGTTTTGAAAAGTTGAATGAAATAAGTTTGTCATGTTATTTGGTAGGCGATTTAGCATTTGAGCCTCTGTTATTTGCATATCAAAATGATACATAAAAGCAGCTTGAAAACAACAACTGCAGAGCGGTAACAAGAAGCTACCTACCAAAACTTATATTTAGGACTGGGATAGACTCATCTATTGTATATATTCATGTCATTCTTGAAAACACAGAGGAAAAAAAAAATCGTGTATGGAAACATCTGAGATTGGAACTCATTGTAATTGTAATTGCTCATTACTGAAACTCTTTTTGCGTACATTTTTCTGCTCTTGAGTTTTAGACATTCTAGAATTTCCTGTGCTCTACCCTGCAACTTTTTTTTTTTTTTTTTTTTCCTTTTTTAAATTTTCACTTGCCTTCTTAACTCAGTTGAAAACTGCTCCTCCTTCTCATGGGGGAATAACTGTCCCTTTTTGGGTATTGTTTGGAAATGCAGCTCTTTTGAACAATATAAAGGCAACATTGGGCTGTACATTTTATTTTTAAACCAAAACAACCTATACAGCTGACTGTAATTTTCTATCATTTAAGAAGAATCCAGTTAAGTGCAACAAAGAACTCTGTATACAAATACCAAAATTTCACTTTTATCAAGATATGTAGTCACATGGACCAGCTGGTATAAATTGACATTGCCTTTAATAGAGCTATACCAGGTGACACCAGCTAAGCATTTGGCAATACTTAGAGGATAAAATGTAAAATCCATTTTCTGTTTCGATATATGTCTATACTTTCAATGCAGAGAGCGTTGTTTGAGTTAGAATATTAATGTGCACATTATTAGTTAACAGATTAATCTGAGAAGCACTGATGATTACATACATATTTAGACTATAACACGTCTGTGTTTTTGCAGAACTGTGAGTAATTATATGCCTGACTAGGTGAAATGGGATGAAATAAATCGATAATTTGTTATGAGAATTTACTCATCGATTTACTGTGCAAATCATCAGTAATCTTATGCACTGTGACAAAGAGTGAGTCGAGCTGGTCTCATTAAAAAAGTTTTATATAAACTCGTCTCCTTAAGATAGTTCAGTCACATGGTTGACAATACTTAAGATTCTTACAGCCCTTCGTTTAGCTTAGCATTAGTAAGATGCTAGATTGTCCTTTTTGCTGTGATGTCAGAGCACTATTATCACTCCATTTTCTCAGAGATGCACTTCTTTGTTCCATTCTCACACTTGCGGTATCTTTCAAACACTGCTCTTCGCTTTTTCTTTGTTAGATTTTTAAAGTCTTTTAATTGACGAAAAGAGTAATTGTCATTTTTTTAATTCGCAAGAAAAGTGGTGAGTGTTTCGGGTTATGGTGCTGTCAATGCGTAATTCCCTGTTGTGTTTTACACTTCATTTTGAAGGTAACATTAAGTGCAGTTTAGAGCATTCATTTTAAAGCAGGAAGTTGACACGTAGTGAAGAGACTGTAGCTAGGAAGCTTTGATAGAGCAATCAAGGGCCATCAACACTTAATGGCTCTACCCCGGTGGATCAATGGGCTTGCTAGCAGCAGGGCCATTGACTTTGAACAACTCTCTGCCCAGAAGCTGAAAGGGTGCATGTTCATATCAGAGCTGGAAAATTTGCAGTATAAACGCAGGGTGCTGAAAGGAGTCACAGGCTGTTTTAAAAGGGGAAAGTTCTTCGTGCAAACAGGGAAGTCTCTTCTTCACTAGGCAGGTGAGAGGTTCAGCAAAGTCAGAAGGGTGTTTGTGTCGAACAGATAGCCTAACATCTGAATTCACCCTACTGGTAAAAGAACAGGAATGGTAAATGCCTTTGGGGATGTTTAGTTTCACATAGATATGTGATTTATTCTTTTAAATATGAAGGTGTAAACGCAAGTTTGAGAAATTTTATAGATGAGTCAGTGATTCTTCCTTTTCCTGTGCGTTGTCCCTGAGTGTTGCTATTGTGAAATCGGACTACACTACAGCACAGAAATTTTTGTCAAAAAAATTTCCCAGTCAATTTTTTGTAGGCACCCGTGCCATGGGTAGGCACCCGTGCCATGAGGAGGGTGATACGCGGATTCTACAGTGTTAGCAGCAGCACCATATGGTGTTCCATTACATAGAGGATCTAACTTGATTTTTCACTAAAGTTTGTCCAAGAAAGTTTTCTGGAATTTATGATCAGCCATTAATTAGGAAATGCAGAAGCGTATAGGATCCAGTGATTCAATTCAGACTTGACATAGACTGCAAGTAAATAGTCTCGACAAGTCTGTTTTCGGTTAGGTTGTTTACCTGAAGGGGAGAAAAAAAAAAAAAAGAAGAAAAAAGTTTAACAGGTTGTGCATAGGTACATGCATCTTCTGGCTAGCAAAATTCAGTGGTGTGACAGTTGCTTAGGTAACTGAATGTTTTATTTAAGAGCTGAAGAAATACGTGGTAAGTGGACTTTGAGGATGAAATTTGCTATTCTGTACAAAATGGCTGAGAAAGTGTATGTATGCAGGGAGGTAATGGGATAAAGGTACACTAGATTTATAAACAGAACAACATGATTGAAAAAAAAAAAGGGGGATAATGGAGTGCCGTTATTAGAATGGAAATGTTTCAGAAGATACATATGTTTTCAACAGTGGTATTCAAAGGATGTATCATAGAGTATAGAGATTGACGTTTTCTATTTAAAAATAAGCATTTATATAATACAGAAAAACCCTACAGCTTGTGGGCACTGATATCACATCAACACATCACAAGCTTTTTATTTAATTGAGTGTGATTTAGGAAAAAGCATTTAGAACACAGTCTGCTCCATCACATCAAATCAATTTAAATTAAGAGACTAATGTTTCAGCTGTAAACTGATGCTAATCAAGGACAAGATGCTAAATGTTACTAAGCACCTCTTGTAAGCTTTAAAGAACTTTAATTTCTATTTACTACAATGGGAACAGAGAGCCATGATCTACACCTTTCACAAAAAAAAAAAAAAAAAAGTGGTCTTTATAGGATTTTTTTTTTTTTCAGGTCATATGCAGTAACTCTCGCTGTTTGGTCTGGATTTGCCACACATATAAATGTTTAACTAGTTCTTTGGTAACAATCTAAATAGGTGATACTAGGTATATGATGAAATCAAGTGTGTTCTGAAATGGATGGTACTTTTGGTGTTATCATGTGAATATTCCAGGAACATTATTTAAAGGAAATGTTTTTTGTTTTTCTTTAAGGTTGAGACAATTGAAAATAGCTCCAGCAGAAGCAGTTATTAATGAAATCCTTTAATAATATTTCATTATCTAATGCTACTTGATTAATTAAACAATACCAAGAAGAAAATTTGCAAATTATGAAGTGAGGTTTTGTTTTGTTTTTGTGTGTGTGTGTGTGTGTGTGTGTGTGTGGTTTTTTGGGGTGTTGTGGGTTTTTTTGTTCTTTTTTTTTTCATTTTTTTTCTCTTCCAACTAAAATCCAGAGGGACAAGCAATTTGTTTGGTCAGCTTTAACAAATGGATATGCAGTTCCTGTTACCAGGGCTACAAATTATGGCCATCTTGTCTCAAAATCATAGAAACAAGACTACAACAAACATAAAATACCTATAATTTTCTTATTCCAATAATTGAAATTCACATTTCTGTTGCTGGAGAAGGGTAAAGGGAAAGTATGATTCTATGTTGCAGTGGAAAGCTATTAAGGGCTAAGATTACTTAGGCTTTGAGTGAAAGGTGCCTGTTAACTCTAAGTGTGGAAAGCTAAAATAAAATCTTCAGTCAGTTTAGAAGATGTATTTAAGACATTTACACCAAATAGTCTGGAAATGTGTGTCACTCTGAAATATTACAGTCTATCCAAATTCCCTAGTTTATTATTAGTACATTGAAAAAAGATCTCCTTTTCAACCAGGTCTAAATCCTATGACTCCCCCTCAAAAAGGTGTGTGGGGGGTGTGAGACAAATCTTCTCCAGCCCTAATAGTGAGGTAGAATTTATTTTAAAGATGAGCCAAGCTACTCAGCAATGAGGGTCTCCTCCTTTGAGGACCTGTTTTCATTCCATTGTGCCTTAAAAGTCAAGTTTTTTTGTCCCAGTGTACCTTGAAACAGAGGGAAGCACTATATAAAATACTTTTTGCAGCAGTTATACAGCACTGCACTTTGATTATAGACACATCATGCACTAATGTTCTAAAAACCTCGGAGTCTATCCTCACTTTGGTGTTTTAGAAAATAGAACTCTGTCCTCCAAGCTTCACCACGTCTACTGCCAGGTATTCAGAACTATGCTACAACCCTCCCTGCCTTCACATGTGGGTCATTGGTGTGAAGGCTATCGCCCTTTCAGATGAGGCAATGAAGGCCTATGGCATTTGTACAACATCATTCATTTTGGTAGCTTGAATAAAGGAAGGTGTACTGAGGCTTGAATTCATCTGGCCCAATAGAGTTCATCTTTAAAACCTCAGTGGTTTTATATCAGTGGACTATAGGCATAGAAATTTATCCTTTGAGTCCTTAGGCAGAAATTCATCACCTGTGGTCATATGAATCACATCCTAAAATTTTTTATTTTCTTTCTGTTAACTACAAATGGAGTCTAGAGTAATCAACTCAAAACAGGTATTGAAGTTGTAGGTGACAGAATCAGTTCAGAAGACATTCTAGGATGTGATGGCACCCACCATTGAATCAGCGGAGATATACTGGTCTTGGATCAGGCCCACAGTCAAGACTGGCTCCTTTCATTATCCTATCTAATGATTTTAGAAAAAAATATGGCTCATTTATTTAAATTGAACAGTCTTATCTTTAAATGCTTTTATGAATATAAAATATTTCCTACTGGCTTATTAGTAGCAATAAAGCAGTAAAACCTGTGATTTCAGCATAGACTGTATGTTAATGTATTTTTTTTTACTTAAGTGTATTTATTACTGTGTACATTAATAAATGCACAAAACAATTACATAAGAATAAAAAAGGTCAAATTACTTGAAACACGATTTTGATGATTTATAGTGAACGTATTTGAATTCTTGACTGTTAATTTCAAAAGTTTATGTTTAAATTCACAATTGCCTCTTTTATCTTCAGTGAAGTATTAGAATATGCTAAGAAAGGAACAAACAAATCAGTTATTAAACAGTTCTAAATACTAGTTTTCCAGTACTATTCTACCGTTTCTTTACCAACCAGTACAGATTACTTATATAAATACATTTCAATAGACTATTTTTTTGTTATTGAAATTAACACAAGCAATTAAATAATGTGAAAATTTGTGACTTTTATTCTGAAGAATAAAGCAGTGCTTGTGACACTAAACATTATTTAGGGCACTAAATAAAAGTTAAATATATATTTCAGTGGTGGTTGTAATTTTGTGCATTTATCATATATCCCTTCCACATGTCCACAACAAGCAAGACTAAGAGAGTACTTGTAGCTGAATGTCCTCAGCCTGGTTTGAAAGTTATTAAACTTATACTAATATATTCAGAAAAGTCCTATCTGCTTTTCCAGTAAGCCAGACTGTATATGAATAGCAAACACAGAGAACTCATTTCATAAATAAGTTCCCACAATTCTTTCTTTGCTAAACAAGGGCTTTTAATTAAAGAATTTTCCATCATAAGTAAATTAAAAATAAAAGGTGTTGTGAGATCAATCCTTTCAGCTCCCAAACACTGATGAAAAGAAACGCAATAAGCTAAAGTGTAAGAATTCTGGTTTCCGATGTGAAATCTAGTTTCATCATAATCGATGAAGAGCTTTGTTATCGATTTCCATACAGCCCGGATTTTTCCTAACACCATTTGCTAAGTACCTGTGCTAATAGGATCTTCCATAGCAGGGAGGATGCGCACTGACAACAGTTGTCAGGAAAGCTGTGCTCTTGTCACTGAGGAGAGCATAGGGAAACGGGAAGCAGCCTGAAGTACAGTTAAAGCAGCACAAGGCCCAGACACAGATGCTTTATGTGCACCTCCTGAATGCACTGATTGCAGCAAAGCAATGTTTAGACTTTCATTTTCTCCCACTGACAGTCACTATTCAACAACGCTTTCTGTGTGCTTTCAAACTCATGAGCAGGAGCAATCACGAGTTCATGCCACGCTGTGACAGGCGTGCCCCCAATGAAGTGTCGCTTCTCAGAAGCAACAGCTGAAAGCTGCATAGCTTGTAGCAGCCTCGGCTTCTGGAACGGTAAGCTTCTGTGTTCAGGTACCTTTTTTTTTTTTTTTTTTTTGGTATTATGTGCTATAAAGGAGTATCTCGAACAGCCATACTTGCAGCTTTGTTATTTTTCCCTTGCAACCCTGGGTGGAGTAATTTAAAATCTTTTGTTTTCTTAACTTGCATCACACACTTAAGAGAATGAATATAAGCAGAACTAGCTCCAGCTTGAGTTGTACTTAGCCTACAATTCAAATTGCTCTTGCTATGCTCTGTTTTGTTTAAAGCAGCTTATATTCTTCTCTTTGGGAAAAAAAAGGTTTTCTATAATGGGATAAGGGAGAAGACAGTGTTAATTACTCTATTCCATTTTCAATAACTTTGGTTCACTCGGGACAAGGCCAACTCTTGTTTACAAAAGAAATAGATACTTATTTTTAGCTTCAATTAATTGTATCATGAACACCATTAAAAAGTCTCATTTCAGGTATGAGGACACCTTTTAGACTGCCTTACAGAGAGGTGGAAAACTCAAGTTACAAATAAGACTTCATATATTTCACCAGAGCCTTCAGGATCAAAGTTTATTTCTATTTTGGAAAACCTCCCTACAAATAATTTACTTTAATGGAAGTCTTTGGGTAGTCTCAAAATTCTGTCAGGTTTCCATTCTTAAGTTCATCTCTTTGTTGATATAGGAATCACCGTGTTACGACTTTTTATCTGTTCTATTTTTCACTATATTATGCTGACTGAATTCTTGCGGACGTAATGATGCGATGTGAGGCATGTCCCAAAGACCTTCTTTAACTATCTAGCTGGACCTGATCAAGGCTACATTGTTCCCTCTGTGTGCCCAAGCCTACTTTGGAGTAATCTACAGAAGAAGAAAGACCAGTATGAAGAAAGGAATTCATAAAATGTTGACCTCCTCTGGGTCTGTGTGATAAGGAATTGGTTGAAAAGGGTTTTCCTAAGCCCCTCGCTTAAGTCAACCATTGACACTGTTTCAGTCAACTAATACACTTGATATGCTTCTGGTAGAGAGCTTTGGTAGGGAACTACAATTCTTGGGTAGTTGAACTGAAATGATTAAGTAACTGAAACAACTGTTCTAACTCAGCAGCTTCAGAAATCTGTATCCAGCCTGAATCTTTGACATCAGCATTGTCTGGTTATCAAATTACACCATCGTTGCTGCATTGCTGTTTTATTCCTTAGTTTTTCAAGGAGACACACACAAAATCGTGTGGTATTTTTTCTGTTTAGTCAAATGCAGTGACACGCAATCTGCATGTTGGTGGTGGCAGGACCTAAAATTGGCTAAGTACAAGTCAATTTAGTAACAGTTACATTTGAGACATGGTGTTATTTTCCCAATGATTTAAAGTAACTTCAGGAACACTAAAAAACATTCATGAGCTATGTTTTCTTCAATCCTTTACCAGAAATATCCTGAACTGTGATACAAAACTATTAGTATTTAAGTATTTCAAAAGGTTAGGGAGAAAAATGTCTAAGGTAATAGAGAACTCCATGAACTCAAAGGTACACTAAATAGATTTTTTTTTTATTTCAGTACAGCTTTGGCATAGCTATTTTCAAATCATCTGATTTCTACCTTCTTTAATATTAAAAACATATTATTTTGTAGAGTAATTTAAGAAGTTTAAGGACATCAAAGTTATTTCAGAGTATCACTTTAGAAAGTGACATTCTGCACTTAATAATTGCCAGCTAATGTATGTAATAACTTTTAAGATCTGTACTTTTTCCCCTACCTCTTTACAGAGCATCTCTGTGGGAAAAAAAGTGCAGTTTGGAGGCTCTGCAACTTCTGTCGACAAGGTAGCCATTTTTGTCTCTTCAGAGCTTTCTAATGCTGAAAAAGTGTAAGAGAAAGACAAAAATCTGAAGCTGATATGGGCAAAATTCCAGAGTGTTCATGAAAACAGTGTCCTAATCAATCTGCAAGTGAAATATCTGGCAATTAACACTGAAAGCCTGTTTAATTAGGGTGAATCATGTAAAAAAAAAATGTTGGATAGTTCTGCTTACACAATCATTATATTTAACCTTTTGCTAGATCTGTAACTCAAATTATCTATACATAAGTACTAACCTTGTCCCATTTTCCGTAAAGATTATGAATTGTTCTACTAGTTAATTCTTAGTGACAATATGAGGGTTTGTTAGTTAATAACAGTCTAGGTGCAGGACTAAATGGTAAGAAATCAAACAAGGAACATAACTTAAAACCTATGCAAATAATCTAAAGTGTCCTAATGTGGGAAAAAAGAAAAAAAAGAAAAGAAAAGAAAAAAAAGAAAAGAAAAGAAAAGAAAAGAAAAGAAAAGAAAAGAAAAGAAAAGAAAAGAAGAAGCTTTTATTACACCCCCAGCATTAGTTAACCAAAATCTTAGTTTCATAGTCTATTTTCTTATAAGAATAAAATAGTGCTAGTAAGTTGTTTATTATAAAATTAAAAATCCATACACATTTTATTCAATACATATTAATAAAGTGTTTGTTTTTTTGTAAAATATATCCCCACATAGTATGCAGGTTCTTTATAGGCTTTGTCAGTGTCTCTTCAGAGCTGATCCACAACTGACCTGGAAAAGTCTCCTGCAGTTATCTAATTTTTATCCGTTCTACTGTTCCTCACATGATAGTGAGCAAATATTGACTGACCATTTTCATATCCTATGGTGACTAGCTGTATACTTTCTATCTGAGGGGAATATTCATAACACTTTGTACACAGGAAGATAAAGTAGTGAGAGATGTATAGTCTGTCTGCATTTTAAAATTATATAGAGAAGCATACAAAGAATTGAAAAAGACTGTTTAGAAGGAAAAAAAAAAAAACCAACAACAAAAAATACCCCAAGAGTTTTGCTATACGATGCTGCATGCTAACGGCAACTGTCATTTTAGGGCAAGCAGTGAACAAGCTGTGGCAGACCCACACAGAGTTTGGACTTTGCAGATAGGGACAACGTCTTTTCCTCTGCTGAAGAGCTATATTATCCACCATAAAGAGAAGTGTGCTGGTGTGAGATATTCTCATTAGCCTGCTCTGCTTAGCAGGTGTGCTGCTGCCAGCAGTACCAGCTATAGCTTAGTGGTGGCCCTCAGAGTCAAGCCAAGGTGCAGTCAAGGTACTGCACAGCAGCAATCAGCTCTTTTGTGATAGGAACACAGTCTTTCAGATAACCACATGCAAATTTTACTGTATGTAAACATTTTAAATTTTTTCTACTGCTGTGCAGCACTCAAAAATAACAAAAAAGGTAGCTGGAAAGAGGGATTCAATACACTGATATTGTAAATAGTCTTAAAATACCAGGAAAATTATGCTGGATAACTAGCAGCAAAGGATGATGTATAACATCACTAGCTGTCAAAAATGTAGCAATTGTACTTCAGAAGTTTTTGTAGTGCCAAAAAAGTGTAGCCGAAGAAATGAAACTGCAGATGATCTAAAATCACATTCGGAAAAACTGGAAAATTAATCTTCTTAGTGGCTTACTGCTACATATGTTCTTCCAACAGTCACTTTACATTATACCTCATGTCAAGGTGTTAGTTTCAAAGAATGCCTTTTACTCATGCATCCTTTTAGTAGGTAAGAAAGCTGATTAACTTATTTAAGAGCTAATTGCTTAGAAAATAATTTAGAGTTAGGCTGCCCCTGGATCTTTCACATATGCTCAAAGAGAAAGAAAAAAAAAAAGGAGCAGCTACTGTGTTACTGGCAAAATATTTTATCAAATTATGTTTTTACCAAAAGAAGATGGTTCCCTGCACTTGATTTACCTTGAAATAAAGCAATAAATCAAAACCGATACATCTGTTCCAATTGTAGTTTGTGTAGATAAACTCTAAGCCATTTGCATCTTTAAAGACAAATTTTATTGATTCTTCTATTAAAGTCAAACGGTTCTGCAACAATGTGCAATCTGACTATCAAAATGCATTTTTATGACCATATCCTTAAAAGAAAAGATACAAGAGTTCTACATGTAGAAGGATTGCCTAAAATTGTGCTATTTTGCACAAAGAATTAAAAATTCACTGGGCAAGAGACAGGCAAATGTAAGATTGTTTCTTCCTGTTGTATATGTTAAAATGCAGAAACAGCCCTGTGAGTGGGAAAAAAAACTCCTTTCCTAGATGAATCCCTAAGTACCAGGCTATACAATTTTATCAGATACTTGGTTTATGTTTTCTCAAACATAAACCACCATTCTGTAATCAACATGTGGTTGATAACACATCAAGTTTTTCAGCTATTGCTGAGCAGTGCTTGCACAGCATCAAGAGCTTCTTTGTTTCTCTTTCTGAGCCCACAGTATGTAGAATAGGGATGAGCAAGAGGCTGCAAGGAGACACAGCTGGGACAGATCAGCTGAACTGGCCAAAAAGATTCCATATTGGAGACTGTCTGGACTCCTCCCCCCCCCCCCCCTCCCCCCCCCCTCCCCTCCTTTTCCCTCCCCTCCCT
>JANHFX010003625.1:52964-67719 GCA_027560015.1 Chloroceryle amazona | reverse complement strand
CTTCCCTTCCCTTCCCTTCCCTTCCCTTCCCTTCCCTTCCCTTCCCTTCCCTTCCCTTCCCTTCCCTTCCCTTTTTATCTCTTCTCTTTTTTCTCTTCAGGAGGACTGAATGAATGACTGGGTGGGAACTTGGTTGTTGGACAGGGTAAACACCATGCTGCAGTTTGTGAAGTTCATCTGTATTTGGGATTTCTCATCAGACAGGGATTTTGAGAACTGGTGCACTGACTGTGCACTGATGAGTAGATTAAATCAGTGGTCTCAGAGCCTAATCAGAAGGTACATGTTGCACAATAGCTACAATGGGAGACAACTAGATATGGAAGTTACATTGATTTCCTTAAGCAAGATCATAGCTCCAATGGAACATAGTAGGATGTGTCTTGTTTACTTTGTCTTTGTTGATTCTTTATTGAGTAATCAGAGTAAAGAATCAAACTGACATCAGTGAGACTTGGATCAGGTCCTGAAAGACTGAATAATAAAGTTCCTTTTACTGAAATTAAACAGTGAATCCTTCCACCTTAATTCATTAGTTATTCTTTAGACCACACCTGCTTCTCTAAGATTGTCCTTGGTACATGGTTAAAACAAAGACAAAACAACAAACAAACAACATCTTCATTCTTGGCATTGAAAGATGCCGTTTTGTAAAGGTAAAAATAGCACAGAAGAGGACAGTACTGCCTTTATTACTGCACATTTATGTTTTCAGAAATGCATAATACAATGTTCCCTTTACTGGAATCTTTTAATGCAATATAATCCACATTTTATACAAAATGTAATATTTATTCAGACATATTGTTGCCAAATTTGGTATAGGGAATAGAAATTAAGCTCTGCTTTTTTTTATCTCCCCTTAAATCTTGCTGGCAAAATTGGGTGGATATAGCTTTATGTTATCAGCTGTCTTTACTAGCACCTTCATCAGGGAAGAATAGCAACCAATTAAAACAATGCCCTGTCCACCTTCATCATGATCTCTTCTCTTTTCTTACAGTGATATAGTCACCTAAATCTCACAAAACACTCAGGTACTTAACTCCCATTAAAATCAGTAGAAATCATGTGCTTAGATGTTAGCAATGATCTAGATCTCAATCTCCTTGGCTTAGCTATTAGTTACACTTAGTGAATCAGTTCTGCATTTGAGATAGAATGGCTGAAAGAATATTTCTTTATCCAGTAGAGTTGCTGCTAAGTACCTTACACTCGTTAATAGTTTCCAATTAACTTCCTGTTCACTGTTGATTACTAAACAATAGGCAAAATTCGCAGCTTTACCAAGAAATATCTTAAATAATTAAAACGCCTCACATAAAATGTACAATGCTTTTTATCATGGCACTAACAATGACACATTTTTAGCAGAAGGAAAAACATTATGAGGTATAATATGTTGAAAAGCACACACACAAAAAAGTTTTTCATTATCTGACAGTCAGACTTTTTTAAGATAGAAGTCTAAACATTGTTGAGGAATTCCTTACTGCTTTGGGCCTCCTAGGATTCTGTTAAGCTAGTTATCAATCAGAATGGTATCAATTACTTGATATCAATGGTATCAATTACTGGACAGTATCTGTCTGAGAACAACCTAGGTGTTGTAAGACAAGTTGAACTTACCCCTGATAAGCACTCTCCTCATCACTACCTAGTGATGCTTAAGCTTTTTTACCCTTGGGGACATCTAAGCTCACTTTTCCAACTTAAAAGGTACAAAAGTTCATGAGAGTATTGCATCTTTCTGCCTTCATTATAAATGCCACAGAGACTTTTGGAAACCTCTGTCAAAGATGTGAAGTATTCCTTATTTTGTTAGAAAAATTATCTACATTACTAGACTCTAAAACTGCAACTTACTGCTTACGTATTTTTGTGTGTGTGTAGTCAATCCAATGAAAATTGCACATTGTGAAAGGCTCAGAGTGCATTCAAGTCCAGTGGGAACCATACGTAGTGATCAATATTTACTGAACTCTTGGGGTTCTTAACAAAGAATTTGCTGTATGCATATATATCTAGATTGGGCTCAGTCCTTCCCCAAGCGAAAGGTTTACAACCTTTTCTAGCTCTAGCTGCGGTGGCAAAAAAGGCCATTGTATATCCCTTGTTGCAAGTTATTGTCACCTCCCGAGACCTATAAGCTAACAAATTTTTTGGTCTCTCTCTAATACATGTCAGCCAAAAATTTTTTACTCTAGGCAGCTTAAAACATCAGAACCTATTTTATCTTCTGACTAAATAAGAAAAATTGTAAAAATTAGTAGACATAGAGACCAAGCTCTTCTCATACGATGATTTGTTTCTACATTTTATGTTCTGAATTCTGTATTAGTTCTGAACAGTAGTCTATTCCAGTTTCTGGATACATACCAGAAGCAGGCTGGGATTTATCTTTCAGTCCTGAAGTGGGGTGCCTATCAATGGGGGAGCTTTGCATGTTTAGATACACACTCTGATATTTAGCGTTTCTTATTCTCTGGCTCCACCAGAGTCATGAAACAGATCATTTGAATTGCCTTATTAACTCTTAACATTTTTTCAGAGACACGTTCCTTCTGCAAGGAACATGATTCTGGAATATATGTATTTAAAACATAAACTTTACAATCTTTCTCATATATACAGTTAGTGGTAATAAGCACACCACTGGAAGTTTGGAATTTTAGATTTCACCTTTCATTTCTTGTATTTTAGTGCTAATTCTGCTTCTGCTATAACAGAAGTCTGTGCACCTTTGTCTCATTTTAAATAAGTGCTATGATTGTTTTAGTGTAATAGTTTACCTGTATTTGATTTTCCACTGCTTCACCAGGCAATTCATCTGTGCTGCAGGTGCTGCGGTTGTCCTTTCTTCTTCATAGCTCTCACTGTAGCTGTTTGTAAATGGATCCAATTGACAACTTTTTTATTTTTATTTTCTTCCTTGCATATTTTAATGCACATTGTCCTAACCTGCATGCGTTTTGATGAAATTGGTGTATTGCTGGTTGTCCTGAGCTCTGAAATGTGCATTCATTTGATAATGTGTGCCTTTTTAGTGGATTCACTTAGAATTTTAAGTCTTGTCACAATATTTCTGTACTTTCTATACATTTAATTATGGATTATAATTTAGTTTACTAAATTAATTTCTAGATAACTTGTTAAGGGTTAACTTTAATTCAGGAATCTGTTAGACCATTTTCTAGTGCTTTCTCAATTTTTATTGCTTATCATGGATAAATGAGTTCTACCATCTCTTAAGAGTTAAGACATTCAAAAATTTAGTTAAGCTTAAATTAATTCTAAAATGTCTTTCGTCAGTAAAGTAGCCCTTATGTGATTTAATGGGGAAAAAATTGCAACAAATACAATGGGACCTCTGATTGTATGATATAGTTACTTTCTTTGTTCTCTTCTGCATTGGTTGAAGCACTGATTCACCCGAGAATCTTCTGCATTTTCAGGGATTTTTCAGCACAGATACAGTTTTTACACATCCATTCCTCTACTTCAGGCTACTTTGAAATTGGCAATTTTTTAAAAACCTTATTCTCTTCTTCATTTTTTACTCCCCCCTGGACAGAAATACTTAAATGTACAGTTTCCAATGCTGTAATAGTGATAAGTAGCTCTTAGAATTGATAATCTAGATTTACACAAGATATGGAATTATGGGAAAGAAACTTCCAAGTTTAGCACATTCATTGAAATACAGCCTCTTTTTCTTATTCAGGATAAGGGTAGTTACATGCAATGCTGAATGAATACATGTTTCACCAACAGTAGCACTGAACTACATATTCCTTCTTAATTAAGTGCAAAGTAACAACACTAAAACTCTTCAGATATTGTGAGGTCTAAATATTTGGTAGCAAAAGTAGGAAAGGTGAAATTTCAGCTGAAACTGGATCAAAGCCATATTACACAAGTCATACTCATGCACACAGGCAAGTGCACATGACTATGTCTGCAGTCATAGCTCTAAGCTCCTGGGGCCCTATAATAATAAATGTAAAAACCCGTAAGTCAGCTACTCATAGATTACTCTATATTTAAATGCTAGCAATAGAATAGCTTTTCCTCTTTTCTGCCTCTTATGCTCATATCATTTTCACAGAGAATCACTTTTCAGGCCAAACTGTAAAACAGTTTTTGCCTCCAGCTGTCACAGGTAAGGTAAAGTCCATCCTTTGATTGATTCTTATTACTTATTAAATATTTAATAATCTCTGAGACTAGTTCAAGGCTTCCCAAGTAATTTTGGTACTGCTTGTCAAGGAAATAATACAAGCTGAAAGAAGAGCACATGGCACTAGTTAGCAGTTTGCATACATGTCAGTAATAATAACTTACAGTTGTATAATCAGGTGGGTTTTTTTCCATTTTACCTTACACCAAGTTGCATTTTTAAGTATTACCCTGAGGGGATTTTAAAAAAATGTGAAAAACATATGCAGGAAACAAAAACCCAATAATATCCAAATGCTGTGCTGAAAAAATGAATTTAAAGGACTGATTTTTTTTTTTTTCTCTCCTGTGATTGGCACAATTTTTAGCATATTAAATGCAGCAAATAAGGTCACTAGGCTCAACAAGCAACCTCCTGTTGTTTTGCTTATCTTTAGTTACTTGCTTTTCCTCTCTTTAATAAGCATTGACTTTCTTATTTTAGAGGCTCTATAATACTCTGAACCAAGGACTGTAATATTGAAGATTTTCTTTATCACCATGGCAAAGTGATAAAAACGAAATCTCTGAAAGTGCATCAATTTTTGAAAGCATAGTGTAGAGCTGTAGAAACAGTATTGCTGGTGATTTTGAAAATATGAATGATTATTTTGTTTTATCTCAAAGCTTCATAAATTAATTTCTGTTTACACAACAGTTACCACTTTACAGTGCCACTCTGGTGCTCCGTATCATTGTTTAACCACAGCAGGTACTATGATCAGCTTCATTAATTTGCTTGGAAAGATCATAGCTAGACAATAACTACTTGTGTCTCTCGAAGAGTAGTTGTGATTCATAAAATGACATTATCAAAAAGATGTTATAAAACAAAAGTATTGAATAAAATACACCATATTTTTTGTTCACATTCTGAACCTGAAGTTTCCTAAATAAAATTTGTGTTTTAAAATTCACATCTATTAAAAAAATTTCAATTAAGGTAGCATTAAAGCTAACTAAGAAAGAGGAAACACAACAAGAGTAATAGATCTTATAAACTTTAAGTGCATACAATTATGATGGGACATTTACAATTGTGAGGAACTAAATAAAATAACTA
Source organism: Chloroceryle amazona (assembly GCA_027560015.1). Lineage (NCBI taxonomy): Eukaryota > Metazoa > Chordata > Aves > Coraciiformes > Cerylidae > Chloroceryle > Chloroceryle amazona. The sequence continues at coordinate 62,438 of JANHFX010003625.1, read as the reverse complement.
AAAAGTTGATTGTTATCATGAAATAGAATAGAGCATTCAGTTTTAGGAGGTTTATTTGACAACTATTTGGGATATCATTGACATAAGGGATTTTTAATTCTCTATTAACAGCTTAAAATTTCCAGTTAAAACATATTGATCTACCAAAGTCAGCTAGATGAAAAAAAGTTGAAACCAGAAGTGTCAATATGTTATTTAATCACTGTCAAACAATTCAATATTTCGCTTTTTGACATACTACTGCACTATTTTTGTGGACAAATGCTTTCTTAATGTGAAATTGGATAAGAAATTTCTGTATTGCAAATCTGTAACACTGTAACACAGTAGACACATTATTGCTTTTTCTGTGGCAGGCTGCAGACCTTGAATAGAAGGAGAAATAGAGACATAAGGTAACCACAAAGGCCTGGAAAATACAGGCATAAGGTGAAAGCAGACTCCAGTGTCTTTAAAACACTTACCAGTGTTTAGCCACTGGTCTTCAAATGAATGCAACCGTGTGAGCTGGGAAAAAAGCAGTTACAGGGTTGACAAATGACACCAAATGCATCTTACAGTGAGGAGGAAGAAATCATTAACATTAGCATCATATTTCTTTTAGCAGAGGACTTGGTATACTCATGACTTGCCACCCCAAATGCCCAAGACCTGAAGCCAATGACTATAGGATGCAGAGGAGCAGTAGAAGGCTGAGCATAACATCAGAGAAAGGGGTAGATACTACAGAGTTTGTGTATACGTCACTCTACCTAGATATGATTTGACCAAGAAGTGTTAAAATCTATATAACTGAAGTAGTTGTTCTTTGATTACACACTTAAGACTTTAATGAGACTAACCATAAATTCTCAACTTTGCATATAGTTTGTATAACTTTGTATAACTGTTGCAGCCAAAATCAGTAAAAATACATGTCACCTTCCCAACTGCTCTGTCTAATCACTACTGCAGTGCTACCATATTGGCTAATTTTGATCCAATGAAAATTAACTTTTTAGAAACTAACTTTTATCTAAACTTCGGACATGCTGTCCCAGTTTGAGTTAGAACAGAGCAAATCAGTGATGTTATGTTTCAGCTAAGTCACTGTGCTTTCTCAGGTTAATGTTTTTACAGGCAGTGTCTGCTTCTAGCAGTGATAGCGCTTGATCTTTACAGTTACTACCAAAGATTGATGTGCAGACCAAGGTCACCATTAAATCTTGTGTACTACACTGTGGGGTGCAGAAAGTAAAAGGCCACACCTATGGATAGGAGCAGCCAGGACAGGTGAACCTAATCTGCCCAACATAGTATTCCATCACATATATGCTATATTCAGTATAAAGCTGAGGGATCATGGAGGTCAAGTTCTCTCCTTCAGTGGCTGGCATCTGAAGGAGGACTCTGTCTGTTCTGCCTTCAATCCCAATCCCTGTGCTCCTGAATCCCCTTCTAGAATCCAGCTCCTGAATCTTGTTCCCATCTGCTGCTGAGCCCAGTCTGGGACTTTCTCAGTCCCTGCTCCACAGCATCAGTGTTGAGGGTGATGTAGTTGCTGTCAGGAGAGGGGTTGTGTTCGATACTGGTTTTGTTTCTATTTGCATATATTACATTTTATTATTTTCTTTATATAAAGCTGTTCTAGTTTCCTTTTCTAATTGCTAAGTGTCTCTCCCTTATTCCCTTTTTATTCCCCTTTCAGGGTGGAGGGGGTTTAACAGAGAGCATCTGTTACAGGTCTAGTGGGCTGCCCTGACCCTAAAGCTTGACAAATGCTTTCCTCTAAGGCATTCAGGCCCTGCTGCAAAACTAACATCTTTAAATGAACGTGCTTTTTTTCCACCAGAGCGATAACCTAAAAGTATTTCATTTCTGAAAAGTTGAAATATATGTGACATAATTACTACATATACATGTGAAATATAGAAGAAATTTTTAGGCTTCAAGCTGCTATGTTAAGCTCTTTGATTAGTGCTTAAGTATATATATTAGATGAGATATTTTTTTTAACGAAGAACTATGCACCCACATATTAAATCAATGGAAGGTGAAAGAGCTAAATTTCTTAAAAATTGATCTCACTTATTTACATTTTTACATTTGGATTTATGAAATTAATTTGCCTTGAAACAATGCACATAAGTGAACATGAGAAATTCAGAACTGTTTTTTCTTTTGTAGAACAAATATAAGTATTTTTAAAGGCTTGTAGATTTAGATATAATGTATTTTTTTTTTCCTTTTTTCTGTGCCATAAACCAACAGTTTATCCATCTCACTGTAGGATATTCCCCCAAGAGACATAATTCAATGACATAACTTATCCTTATCTCTCTCCTTGCTCCACAGCAGAGCATTAGTGGCCATGTCAATGATATGGGTCATGAGAAAGTGAGCAAGAAAGCAAATGTTTTAAGCATATACAGAGGTAACAGCTTTTCATACTGGTGATCTGGTGTCCACTCATAACCTGAGGATGTCCAGTGTGCTTGCTGACAGCCCCGAGTGCAGCAGTGGGCCTGTACCACCCAAATGACCCCTGAGAAAAGGCAACTATGCTTCTTTAGCTCCTCTCTCACTAGCACCCTGTGGAAAGCTGCCATCCAACTCTCCATTTACTTTGTGTCATCCTTGCATTTATAGACAGTTAGATGTTGTTTCTTCCCTCACACATTCTGCAGATTGTTTTAACACTTTCAGATGTGAACATTGACACACAAAACCACAATAAGTTATTTTTTTTTCTACCACATAATCACTAGTCTATTTTTTAACTAGTTCTTTATCCTTTTCTATGTCTTAATATGGATCTCTGAAGCTTGTAGTTTTAAGCTGAGGCCTGTCATGTAAAGCTTGATCAAAGGCTTGCTACAAATCCTAATGAAATATATTATATGCATAGTCATTATCAATCTTGCCTGTAAAATGAAGATATAAGTACAAAAATCTTAGACTGTAGCAATGTATTTGCAGGCATTACAATATGATCTGCTACAGAGGGCTATTCTTTTGAAGTTTCATTTGTAGTATATACTGTTCCATGAATAAGGTAATCCTTAATAATTTTTACTCTGCAAAGTCAAAAAGAATGGCAGAGTATGTAATATAAAAAGCTGTAGTTTTTCTTTAAAAACAGTGGTGGTTTAGATTTGGGATTTTTGTTGTTGTTGTTTTTTTATTTAGGGGCTTTCTTGTTTGTTTGATCCTCTATATTTGAGATAAAGTTGTTGCTTTTTTTTTTTAAAGTTTGTTCTTGATTATGACAATTACAACTTTTATGTAGATTTTCATGTGTTTTAAATTGTCTCGTCATGGGGGATAGTAAAGATCTTGATTAAACGACAATAACATATGTTCTGTGAATCAGGAGACTGACGTTCTTACTAGTGAGAGTGAGCACTTCAGTACCCAAGTCAGTTGGAGTCTTTGTATGATTTCTGAGTTATCTATGTATTTCAAAAATGTTCCCATCATGTCAGAGAGACATGACAAGAGTTGCAGTACAGCACAACAGTAACTCACTGTTGGTTTTAAGCTTCTTATTGCTGCTGACCTCATTGGTCCCTTGTTCTGTATACCATCTCAAGGCAGAGCTTTTTGTCAGTGACTGAAAAGGTACATTGATTTTGGCAGCTGCTGTTCAGCATGTCAGGGACAAGTGAGGTGGTACTAGCAAGGAAATTACCATTACCATATCCCAATTTCTGTACAGATACAACTTTAAAGTCATTCAGTTCCTTTAAAGTACAGTCCTTTGGGAAAGATTTGATGTCACTTCGTTCCTCTTCAGATAGCACTATAACATTCCAGAACTTGTGGGCTGTATCTCTGCACTGAGGCCCTACTAATATGACAAGCATAGCAGAGCTTGGCATATGTGAATTCTTTCATATTGGTGTTAGTAGTTAATTGTGAATGGCAAAAACTCTCTCCTGCAAAACAAAAACTAACTTACTGTTTCATTCAAGGTTCATGGAATATAAAATAAAGGAAAAAGAAGGACAAGAAGGATATGAAGGAGAAGAAGGAAAAGAAGGAGGAGAAGAAGAAAAAGAAAAGCTTAATATCTATGAACACAAACTACAATTTACTTGGTTTTCCCCTAATAACCACTTTCCCCATACAAATTAATCCCATAGCTATCTACAATAGGATTGCTTTCCCTGTGCTCTTTTCCAGCATGTGCTACAACCTGTTGACTTTCTTACTGAGTTAGCTACTTCAAGCCTCTTAAGTCTTGATTCATGGTTAGGAAGAACATCTTTGGCTACTTTGTGAGACTCTTCCCTATCAAAAATCACCCCTAATAACCACCATAGTAACACTCACACCGTTTTCTTCTTAGTGTTCTCCATGATAACACCTTATCACATTATAGAATCATAGAATGATTAAGTCTGGAAAGACCTCGAAGATCATCAAGTCCATACTTAACATTCTACTCAGTTTCCTTCTAATAGTTAATTTTAGTTAGTTCAGTATATGCACGCAGACAAGATTAAGTTCTTGTTTTTATCAAGATAAATGCAAATGATTTCCTGAGATTTCATGTAGTGTGAGCTGATACACCATGCAGAAAGAAACTTGGAACTTAATTGTCTCCAAAGTTGAAGAGAGCACAATGTATCAAAGTACTTTTAAAAATTAAATTTTTTAGGAAAAGCTGTGATAATTGGCAAGGAAGAGATGGGAAAGAAGAAAAAAGGGGTGATAAATACTACACTTAAGAGGGTTACAGCAGCAGGATGAATATCTAGTGAAGGATAACATTGACAGAAGAGTAACATATTCAGGTAGATTTTTTAAGCATCTCCATATTTAATTGTTGATTAGGGATGTTTTCACAGAAACACAGATTGTTTGGTGTTGGAAGGGACCTCAAAAGATCATATAGTCCAACCACCTGCCAGAGCAGGATCACCTAGATCTGGTCACACAGGAACATATCTGGGTGGGTTTTGAATATCTCCAGAGAAAGAGACTCCACAACCTCTCTGGGTGGCCTGTTCCACTGCTCTGTTACCCTCACCATGAAAAAGTTTCCCCTTACGTTTACATGGAACCTCCTATGTTCCAGCCTGCATGTGTTGTCCTTTGTCATATCACTGGACATTGCTGAAAAGAGCCTGGCTTCATCCTCCTGACACTTGCCCTTTTCATATTTATAAACATGAATGAGGTCACCTCTTAGTCTCCTCTTCTCCAAGCTAAAGAAACCCAGCTTCCTCAGCCTTTCCTTATAAGGGAGATGCTCCACTCCCTTAATCATCTTTGTGGCTCTGCACTGGACTCTCTCAGGGAGTTCTCTGTCCTTGAACTGAGAGGCCCAGAACTGCACACAATATTCCAGATGTGGCCTCACCAGGGCAGAGTAGAGGGGAGGAGAACCTCTCAGGGGGAAAAAAACCCACAGCTTGGAAATTTGATAAACCTGTAACTATTACAGAAATTTTGCTTTTAATAAGATGTATACATTTACAAGTCTTTATATGCTAAAAACTCAAAGCTTCTGGGTAGTTGATGCTTTTAAAGAAAAACTGCAGAGATGCATAACTGCATATCCAGATAACTAAGAAGTATCTTAATTAATCCATAAGGAGCTGGATGTTTCCAGAATTTGTCAGCTATGTTGAATTTGAAACATGCACATTGCTGCATGTAGGAGCATGAGCCCTAGAATCAAAATTATAACATCTGTGGCAACATTTTGTCAATATCATATAGATTTAAAATGTAAGAATGGTCTCTGCTCATGAAGTGTGGTTTACTCAGTATGAATGGGGATCCATAAATATGTCCCTCACCTCAAGCTGTGTACACAGTTTTTTAGGATGGCAGATACTATCTCCAAGGAGAAAATAAATTTAAAAACTGATAAGAAGTATGAGTTAATTAGAATGATCCTATTGTATCTGATCAACAGGATAATTAATAATTGAATAGAAAAAATTCCACTGTTCCTTCTGTTTCTTCTGATGTGCAGAGTCTTAACAATAACTTCCCCCCCAGTAAGAGTGATGAAGTGAGTATATGAATATTGCATTTAGATGACTTATTGTAGTGTGTCCAAGGAAATAAATCTCACTATAATATTTTATCTGACTTTTTCTCAAGCTGTAAACTTACCTGTGCCAGACACTACTCTGAGTTAATGACCTGAGTAAGAACATTTGAGATTGGTAATGAACTGAGGACAATTTTTTTCCACTTTGATTTTTGTTAGTTTTGGACTGAAGAAGACTACATAGCATACCATTCTACTTCTAGAGTAGGTATCATTGATTTCATGACTCTACATGTGAACAGAAACATTTGTGTGGCTTCATTTTGTATTAAAGAGCTACTGTTCCTCCAGTGGGAATCATCACTTGACTACTTGTAGACTGTGAACAGTGAAGACAACTATGTCTGACTTCCCTTTACAGTCAGTGAAAAGGAATAGGTACTTGTAGGACATGGGTATAGAATCTTGAAGTATACAATCAGATTGACTGGAAGATACTGGAAGGTCTTATCTTTCTTCATTGATTATAAAATTAAGTGACATTTTCCAGTCTTTTTAAATAACCAAAGTATGATGTGTAAATTTGCTGAGGAGTTTCAAGGGAGAAAGAAGAGCAACAGAAATGTATTGTCCTAGGCAACAGAATTATTTCCTCCTTTAAAAGTATAGATTCTAAGGGATTGGGATTTATTTTCTCTAAAAGACATATCTTGTCCCTGCTAAACTACAAACCTGAAATACTACCTATAGCATAGCAACATGTTTCCAAGCGTGCTGTGGTTCTCAGAGTTTTGAAAATGAAATTCACATTTGCAGGGTCATGTGTTTTTGCATTAATTTACATGCATCTTCTGCATGTAAATCCAAACTAAACAGTTTCTTTCAAAACTTTACTTTTTATTAACCAATAACTTCAATTTTAAATGAGTGATTTTATTCCTAGGAAAGACATTGCGTTCACTTTCCCACTTATATAAAAATCTCAGTAACTACCACCATTTTAAAGTTTCTCAGCTGGTGTGGCAGCAAAATGATTCCTGCAGGTTAGCAAATGAAGACACTGCAATTGCATAACTGTAAAGTAAGAAACGTAAGAACCATTGTATGGTTGACAACCATACAATGTAAATGTATCTTTTTAAATTAAGGACCATACAGTGTCATATTTCATCTCTGTTGATAGCAAACAGTCAATGCTGTTGGAACATAAAGATGCTATGTAGGAAGCATATTATACCGCTACCATTAACATAGAGTCTTATTCATTTATGATTTTTTTTTTGAACTTATCTGATGACTTTTGCATTTCATATAAATTTTTGCCATCTACTATATTCTATAAAAATCAGTTCCACAATTTAACGGCATTTGGTGTAAGTAGAATGTCCCTCTTCTTTCTTGTTTTGAAAACATGTCTGCAAGTGTTTATGTTAAAGGGATGCTGTTAAGTACCTTTAATTGCTGGCACTAGCATTTATGCCTGGGCAGGGGAATGAACACTGCATAGCTCCTCTGAAGCTACTGAAGAAATAAAAACTAGTAGCTCCACAAAATATTCTTGTTTTAATTTTAGGTGATTCTCCATAAATGGAAAATATTACTATACAAATAGGAAAGTAAGTGTATTTGCATAAAATTCCCATGAAAATATATGAGGTTTTATTTTTTAAGACCAGATATTAAAAAAAAAAAAAAAGTGCAACACAGAAAGGAAACTTCTTTAAAAGTTAAAGAGGACTTAATAAGATTGTTCTTTTGGACAGATAATAGAAAATTTTATGGGTAGCTGATGAAAGAAAATGTAGAATGAAAGATTGATGAAATAAAAAGTAGAAAGTGTAGAAGGTACAGTACTTTTCTGTGAGGAATAAATTTAGAAATCATGGTCACAGTAATATGAAATCACTAATGTAAATGTGTAGAAGTAAATAATACTTTTCAAGCTTATGTAAGGAGTTTTTAATGTATGCAGTATATAAAGAATACAGCTTATACCACCACTAACATTTTTTTTGACAAAAAAAGAAGTATTTGTTCTGAGAAAAATGTAAAAAGATATATGATATAATAGTTTTGATCTTCAGTGGCACAAAAGGAGAAAACATACTGGATTGTTGTATTGTCACTTTGGCTGAAGCACTGGCAAAAAGCTTTGCTCTAGCAATTACTTTTAATAAATTACTGGCATTATTATAGTGAAGTGAAAACATTCATGCTTTTGCCCCTGTTAATCCACCTTGCAATACAGAAGCTGTAATTTTTTTCTTCTTATGTTGGGGTAGTTTTCCCTGTAGAGGAACTCTAAATCTTTGCTGTCCCATAAATATGTGAACATAAACAGTGATTTATGGCAATTTAGTTCCTGTTTTGGTGGAGGAGGTTTATGGTGCTGACAAAACTCATTAATCTAATTCACAGCTCATAGTATAAACATAACCTTTACAATATATAACAGCAGAAATTATGCATGGTTATGATTTACTGTTTGTGTTTTGGAAGGAAAAAGAAGCGCAAACTTGTTTTGCTACTTCCGGTTTGAATGCTCATTGATTAAGTTGAGGAATTAATATGAAACTGTGATAAATAACAATCAAAGTGTATTTACTTTCTGATACAATTTTCTTTTTAAAATGTAAATATTAAATTCATAAGCTGTGAGAACAGTGTACTGTGAGTCAGACAAGCAACTTTAAAAACCATATTCCCAACAGTATTTCTATTAACTTGATCATTTATTATGGAAGTAAATCTGCTTAAAAGATAGATTTCTGAAGTTGACTTTTGAACATCTACATAACACAAAAAAGTAAGAGATTGAGTAACTGTGTTGTAGTAGTGTTAAAATGTTCTTTATGTCTTATATACTTAAGTATGCATATTGTACTAGGATTCCTACTCTCACTCAAGTGGAAAACCTCAATTTTGAATCAAGAGTTGTTGATAATATAATAATTGCAATATATTCATATCATGTAATGCTATTATGAGTTTACCTATGCTTCTACTGAATTTTAAGAGAAACTTGTGATGCTTGAAAAATAGGCATATATTTTGTTAAATGATCAAAAGAACTACCAAATCTTGATGTTTCTGTTTTCAGTTACTGTGCGGAAAATCTTGAATATCTAATGAGTTAACAACTATAATAATGCAATCTCAGTATTTTTATATATATATTCTGGGAAGTTCATAATATATTTCTCATCGTTTTAACTTCCTAGAATCATAGAATCATAGAAATGTCTGGGTTGGAAGTGACCTCTTGAGGTCATCTAGTCCAACCCCCTGCTGAGAGCAGGGACATCTTCAACTAGAGCAGGTTGATCAGAGCCTCGTCAAGCCCCACCTTGAATGTCTCCACGGATGGGGCCCCAACCACCTCTCTGGGCAACCTGTTCCAGTGTTTCACCACCCTCATGGTAAAGAACTTCTTCCTTACATCCAATCTAAATCCACTCTTTTCTAATTTAAAACCATTACCCCTC
>JANHFX010003625.1:0-52864 GCA_027560015.1 Chloroceryle amazona | reverse complement strand
ACTCCAGGCCTTTGTAAACAGGCCCTCTCCAGTCTTTTTATAAGCTCCCTTCAGGTACTGGAAGGTGGTTATTAGGTCTCCCTAGAGCCTTCTCTTCTCCAGATTGAACAATCCAGCTCCCTCAGCCTGTCCTTGTAGGAGAGGTGCTCCAGCCCCCCAGTCATCTGTGTGGCCCTCCTCTGGACCTGCTCCATCAGGTGCATGTCCTTCCTGTTCTGAGGGCTCCAGAGCTGGACACAGTTTTCCAGGTGAGGTCAAAAGTGTTTTGGAAACTGTGTGTGAGTGATGTCATTTTGCATGGTTAAATATATTTCGTTGAAGTTTTTTGCTACAGTTTATAAATAGGAAAGATAAAAACAGGTTATCAAGAACCAAACAAATCTTAGTTGTTTTATAGAGCTATCTTCTCAGGGTAAGACACTATTTTAATTGACATTTCATGAAAGTGAACCATACATAATATTTACGTTTTTTAAATAACACTGATATACTGATATATTATTACTAATAATACTAAAATAATGCATTTATTATTCAGGGATTATGAGAAAGGAATGATTACAATGACAAACTATATTGTAAAATGTGACTTTTCTCTTTCATGTTGCAAATAAGCCTTCAGTTTAATTTCACTAAAAGGATGATAAAATTTCCTATTGGAAATATTTTATTATTGAAAGCTGTAAATTCATAACCACTATAATAACTTGTCATACCTTGTTTGTATTACAAGATATATGGAGGAAAATGATATCTCTTTATGTACTTCACAGTTTTTCCTGATTCCTTTCATTTGTATGGTGACAGTTTCTGTACAATACATGAAACAAATTTTAAAATCTTTACTAAAGTAGTACATATTCCAGCAGCGTAGCTGTAATATGCTATTTGAATTTAAAATATGTATATTAATTTACAAAATTAGCTAGTGTTAATTACTCAACTTTCCTTCCAAGCTGTGAAAGGAGGAAAAAAATGACAGTCATGTCTCCAGTTAAGAAAATACATCAGTGTTTCTTGTGATGTTGAAAGAACATCGATATTCTTTAAGAATGAATTACTAAAAAAAGTAAAAAAAAAAAAAAAAAAAAAGTAAAAACAAAAAAAAAAGCTAGTGCCTTAAACGGTTAATTTTTTTACCCTCCTGTACATTCATATCTTTATGTGTACCGAATAATATATTATCCCAAAAGTTAAACATTTAAACATACTATTTTAGGTGGAGATTCTATGCAGTGTGAGGACACTGAGGACACATCAGCTCTTGCAAAGCAGTTTAAATAATGGGATAGCTTAACCTGAAATTCAGTAGAATTTGTCACATCATTTCCCTAGAAACTATTTTAATTTTCAATATTAAAGCTGAGCAGTGGAATTCATAAACTATTTTCCTTATATTATTTTTACTGACACGAAGAGCTTATTAAATATTAAAGGAAACCTTTTAGAATATAGTGACAGATGTTTTCAGCTATAAAGTATTATAGAATCTATTTATTCAGCTAACAATTTTCCATCTCTTCAAGCAATGGCAGAAGACCCCATTACCAATTCTGGATAAAAATATATTGAGTTTTGATGGACCCGAGTAATAGAGAGCAGCTGACCATATTGCAGAAGTATAAATCATAACAGTGAAATGCTTCACAATGTATTTTTAAGATTTAAAACATAAGGGCCATATACTGACCCTAAATTATAAAATCAATAATAATATATGAACAATGATGGCTTATGCTATGGAATTACAATACCCTAAGTGAGGCAATCTAGCTAATATGAAAATGTTTTCTTCACTACTAAATCTACCATGTCAACAGTCAAAACTGAACACTGGAACACTTCAAAGAAGGGCTTTATATAAAATAAGCCAGTGTAAACCTAAAAAGCTTAAGGATGTATTTAAATATTGTAATATCCATAAATAAACCCATATAGTGTTATAAAAATCTGAAAGTACATTTCCCTAATACCTGAAAATCAAATGAAGACAATTCACTTGCAGCTTTGGTAAATCAGGTTTAATCATTCAAACCTGAAGATAAATGATTATGATCAGGTGGAAGACATTTGTATGGCAGGATTATTTCCTGTCTGGACTAAATTTAATCACAGCAAGTACCATCATGTAATAGTACTCAAATCTATTCCCATCATTCACTAATTCATTAGTAAAAACACTCAAGATGAAGAAAGTTTAGAACGTATACTCTAATACTATATTTCAATGTTATAGGTATCGATGTCTCTTGTATATACTCTCATAGTACTCTTCTGAAATAAATGTCCCAGCATGCAGCTAGACAAGTACGTGATGCATTGGGTGAGTAATTGGCTCATGGGTCAGGCTCAGAGAGTTGTAGTAAACAGAGTTACATCAGGCTGGTGGCCAGTCATTGGTGGGGTTCCCCAGGGCTCCATTTTAGGGACAGTGTTCTGTATTCATAAATGTTCTGGAAGAAGGAATTGAATGTATATTAAGTAGTTTGCTGATGATATGAAACTAGGAGGGGCTGTGGACTCCCCTGAGGGTAGAGGGGACTTACAGAGAGATCTGAAAAGACTAGAGAGATGGATAGTTATCAACCATATGAAAGTTAACAACAGCAAGTGCAGGATTCTCCACCTAGAACAGGGTAATCCTGGTTATACATACAAACTAGGGGATGAGAGGCTGGAGAGAAGCCCCACAGAAAGTGATATGGGGGTTTGGGTTGATGTCAGGTTGACTATAAGTCATCAGTTACATTGCAGAACAGGTATGGGGTTCTGCAGGAGGAGCTGGCTGTTGGAGAGTGGAATGGTTCACCCAAGCCAAAAATGCCAGAAAGGTCAAGTTGCCATAGACCCAGAATCACAACTGGCTCCAAAAGGAAAAGCAGACAGGTCATTGTTGTGGGTGACTCTCTGTTGAGCAGGGCAGACGGACCAATATGCCATCCTAGCCCACTTCACGGGAAGTCTGCTTCCTCCATGGGGTATGGGTTAGGGATGTGTTGGACAAACTTCCTGCCCTAGTAAACCCATCTGATTATTACCCCCTTTTAGTACTTCAGGTAGGTAGTGATGAAGTGGGCAGAGGAGCCCAAAATCAATTAAATGTGATTTTAGAGCCTTGGGGCAGCTGCTTAAGGGATCAGGAATGCAAGTTGTGTTCTCCTCTATCCCTTCAGTGGCAATGATGAATGAGGAAACTAACAGGAAGTGACAACAGGTCAACTCATGTCTCTGGGACTGGTGTTATTATCAGGGCTTTGGTTTTCTCGATCATGGGCTGCTATATGAGATGCCTGGCTTGCTGGTGGCAGGTGTGATACACCTGTCCCAGAGGTGGAAAAGGATTTTGGGGCAGGAGTTAGCAGGGCTTATTGACAGGGCTTTAAAGTAGATATAAAAGGGGAAGGCGAAGGGAAGATAACTGGGCCTGTTAGGAATAAGCCCAAGAGAAGCATGCCAGGGCTTGAAGGATGGTGGACTTGTAAGGACTTCCGCTCTGCCATTTCATTTGAGAGAATAAACACCTATGTGTTTAGAAATCATGGAAGCACCTGAGAAGAGTCTGGTAGGAAATGGTGTGCACACTCACAAAAAGGTGTTGGAATCATTAGCTCATCTGAAGGGCATCTGTAACAATGTATGCAGAACAAGCAACAAATGGGGAGCTTGAAGCCATGATGCACCAGGAAAACTATGATATAGTTGTTATCACAGAAACATGGTGGGATGCCTCACATGGCTACAAGCTCTTCAGGAGGGATAGACAGGTATGGAGTGGCCCTGTATGTTAGAGAATGCTATGAGAGCTTGGAAATCAAGTATAGTGATGATGGTGTTGAGAGTGTTTGGATTAGGTTAAGGGCCAATAAAGCTGGTATCACTGTGGGAGTCTGCTATAGACCTCCCAGCCAAAACAGTGAAGTGGATGAAGCTTTCTATAAGCAGTTGGGAAAAATCTTGCAGTCACTTTCCATTGCTCTTGTGGGGGACTTTAAGCTCCCAGATATATGATGGGAATACAACACAGCAAAGAAGGAATAATCCAAGAGGTTCCTGGAATGTGTGGAGGATAACTTCCTCACACAGCTGGTAAGTGAGCGAACCAGGGAAGGTGCCCTCCCGGACCTGCTTCTTGTGAACAGGGAAGAGCTTGTGGGGGAAGTAAAGGTGGGAGGCTGTCTAGGGCACAGTGATCATGAGATGATTGAGTTTTCAATCCTTGGAGAAACAAGGAGAGGAGTTATTAAAACTGCCACCTTGGACTTCCAGAGGGCAAACTTTGACCTGTTCAGGAGACTGACAAAGTCCCTTGGGAGGCTACCCTGAAGGATATAGGAGCCCAGGAAAGGCTGGACATACTTTAAGAGATGTCTTCATAGCACAGGAGCTGTGCCAAGAAACAGGTAGGCAGGGCAGGAGACTGGCCTGGCTAAATAGAGACATTTGGCTGGACCTCAAGAACAAAAGGAGAGTCTATGACCTTTGAAAGAGGGGGCAGGTCTCTCATGAAGACCATAAAGATGTAGTGAAGCTATACAGGGAGAAAATTAGGAGAGCCAAAGTGCAGCTAGATCTCAACCTAGCTACAGCTGTTAAGGGTAATAAAAAAATATTTCTGTAAACTCATTAACAGCAAAAGGAAGATTAGGGAAAATCTCCATCCTTTATTGGATAAAGAGAGGAACATAATAATAAAGGATGAGGAAAAGGTTGAGGTGCTCAACGCCTACTTTGCCTCTTTAGCAGTTGAACTAGCTGTTCCCTGGACACCCAGCCTCATGAGCTAGAGGACAGGTAGGGGAAACAGAACAAGGTCATTGCATTCAAAGAGGAAGTGGTCAGTGACCTGCTACACCACTTGGATGCACACAAGTCTATGGGACCAGATGGGTTACACCCCAGGGTGCTGAAAGAATTGGCAGACATGCTTGCCAAGGCACTTTCCTTGATTTACCTGAAGTCCTGGCTAACTGGGGAGGTCCCAATGGACTGAAGGGAAGCAAATGTAACACCCACCTACAAGAAAGGCAGAAAGGAGGATCCAGGAAACTATAGGCCTGACAGCCTGACCTATATACTAGGGAAGGTCATGGAACAGATCATCTTGAGTGCCTTTACAAGCGATATAGGGGACAACCAGGTGATCAGACCCAGTCAGCATGGGTTCAGGAAAGGCAGGTCCTGCCTGACTAACCTGATCTCCGTCTATAAAAAGATGACCAGACCATTGGATGAGGGAAAGGCTGTGGATATTGTCTACCTGACGCTGTTTCCCATAGAATTCTCATGGAAAAACTGGCTCCTCATGACTTGGATGAGCATACAATCTGCTGGATCAAGCGCTGTCTGGATGGATAGGCCCAAAGAGTGGTGGTCAATGGAGTTAAATCCAGCTGGCAACCAGTCACAAGTGGTGTTCCTCATGGCTCAGTGTTGGGACCATTTCATTTAACATCTTTATTGATGATCTTGATAAGAGTGTATCATTAGTAAGTTCGCAGATGACACCAGATTAGGTGGGAGTGTTGATTTGCATGAGGACAGCGAGGCTCTACAGAGAGACTTGAATAGATTGGATTGATGGTATGAGCTTCAATAAGGACAAGTGCCAGGTCCTGTACTTGGGCCACAACAGCTTCAGGCAATGCTACAGGCTTGGGAAAGTGTGGCTGGAAAGCTGTCTGGTAGAAAAGGACCTAGGGGTTCTAATTGACAAGCAGCTGAATATGAGCTAGCAGGTGGCTAAAAAACTCAATGGCATCCTGGCTTGTATTAGAAATAGGGTGAGCAGTAGAAGTAGGGAGATGATTGTGCCCCTGTACTCAGCACTAGT
The DNA here is from genome assembly GCA_027560015.1 of Chloroceryle amazona. NCBI lineage: Eukaryota > Metazoa > Chordata > Aves > Coraciiformes > Cerylidae > Chloroceryle > Chloroceryle amazona. Next base: position 47,034 of record JANHFX010003625.1, on the reverse strand, counting down.
GAGGCCTCACCATGAATATTATGTCCAGTTTCGGGCACCTCAGTACAAGAGAGATATCGAGGTTCTGGAGTGAGTGTAGAGGAGCTGGTGAAGGGCCTGGAGAATAATCTTATGAAGTGTGATTGAAGGAGCTGGGACTGTTTAGTTTGAGGAAGAGGAGGCTAAGGGGAGACCTCAACACTCTCTACAACTGCCTGAAAGTCCATTGTAGAGAGGTTAGTGATGGTCTCTTCTCACAGGTAATTAAGAAATAGAATAATAGGCAATGGATTCAACCTGCAATGGGGTAGGTTTAGACTGGACATTAGGTAAAAACTTTTCATAGCAATAGTATTCAGACATTGGAATAGGCTGCCCAGGGAGGTGGTTGAGTCACCATTTCTGGATGTGTTTAAGGATCATTTAGATGTGGTGTTGAGGAACATGGTTTAGGGGTAAACTCTGTAGAGTAGGGTTAATGGTAGGGCTGATGATCCCAAGGGTCTTTTCCAACCTGAATGATTCTATCATTCTATGATCAGTGTGCCCTGGAAGCAAAGGTATAACTGTTGTCTGGGGTTCATCAAGCACAGCATAGCTAGCTGGTCAAGGGATGGGATTGTCCCACCCTACACTTCACTGATGTGGCCCCACCTTGAGTACTGTGTGTAGTTTTAGGCACCTCAATATAGGAAGGACATCAGAGCACTAGAATGTGTCCAGATGAAGGAAACCATGGTGGTGAAAGACTTTGAGGTAAGACTTAGGAGGAGCAGATGAGGTCACTTCGTTTGTTTAACTTGTAGAAGAAAAGGTTGAGGGGTTACCTCACCATAGTCTACAGCTTCCTCAAGGCGGCCAGCAAAGAGAGAGGTGCTGATCTTTTCTCTGTAGTGATCAGTGACAGGACATGAGGGAAAGGAATGAAGCTGCATCAGAGAAAGTTCAGATTGGACATTAGGGAAAGGTTCTTCACTAAGAGGGTGGTTGGTCACTGGAGCAGGATCACTAGGAAAGTGATCACAGCACTATGCCTGTCAGAGTTCGAGGAGCAGCTGGATGGTGCTTGTAGTCATATGTTTTAATTTTAGGTAATCCTGCAAGGAGCAGGGAGTTGGACTGAATCATCCTTATGCATCCCTTCCAACTAGAGGTATTTTATGATTCTGTAATGTCACATGTACATTAGCCTAATATTTAAAAAAATAAATTGATAAAAGTAAAAATATGCTAAGGTGTATGGTCTACTAATGTGTGTTTGTAATTGCGTTTTCTGATGTCTTTTAAAAATAATATCTGATTTAAGATAAGATAGTATGGGTATTTTTGTTTTGTTTTGTTTTTGTTTGTTTGCTTTTTAAACATTAACTTCCTAAATCAGGTCAAATAACAAATTGGAAGTGCAACAAAGCTGCTGAAGGTTCAAGAGAACAAACGCTATGAAGAGCATCCAAGGCAACTGGGGCTGTTTAGCATGAGGAAAAGGAGGCTGAGGGGAGACCTTATCGCTCTCTCCAACTACCTGAAAGGAGGTTGTAGCAAGGTGTGGGTTGGTCTCTTTTTCCAAGTAATGAGTGATACAAGGAGAGGAAATCACAGAATCATAGAAAGGTAGAAGTTGGAAGGGACCTCTGGACATCGAGTCAAACCCCCCTGCCAAAGCAGGATCATCTAGGGCAAGCCACACAGGAACATATCCAGTCAGGTTTTGAAAGTCTCTAGAGAAGGAGACTCCACAACTTCTCTGGGCAGCCTGTTCCAGGCTCCATCACCCACACAGTGAAGAAGTTTTTCCTCATGTTGACGTGGATCTTCCTGTGATTCAATTTGTGACTGTTACCCCTCGTCCTATCACAGGGCACAATTGAAAATACTGATGTTCTCTTTTCCAGGCTAAATAACCCCAGGTCTCTCAGTCTTTCCTCATAAGAAAGATATTCCTGTCTCTTAATCATCTTTGTAGCCCTCTGTTGGACTCTGTAGTATTTCCCATCTCTCCAGCCTCAAGTTGTGCCTGAAGACACTTAGTTTGGGCATTAGGAAAAAAATATTCACAGAAAGAGTTGTCAAGCATTGGAAGAGGCTGCCTAGGGAAGCGGTTGAGTCACCATCGCTGAAGATATTTAAAAGTTGTGTAGAAGTGTTGCTGAGGGACGTGGTTTAATGATGGACTTGGCAGTGTTAGGTTTACAGTTGAACTCTAGATCTCAAAGTCTTTTTGAAAAGAAATGATTCGATGATTTTATAATTACTATATGACAAGCTTCACAGAAGTAGGTGAGAGAGTTTGTAAAGACAGGTATTATATTGTAAATAAAGACCTGAAATCAGTCTACTAGTTTATTTTTATATTTTTTATATGACTGTCTCTGATGCAATAAGAATGCTGAAGCAATAAAATGAAGATCAAATTAGTAACAAATAAAAATGCAATTTTATTAATTTTTTACAGGGACCACTTTTTGAAACCTTTTTACTATGAAGAAGTGTCATTTTGCACTTCTCCATAGCATATAATTTAATCTCTCATTCCATTTTTCTTGTCTAGATGCCTCTTTCCAGAGAACAGCTGAAAAAGTTTTTTTCTAGGTTATTTTCATATAAGAAAACAAGAGTATAGTGAACACTCATTCCACCTAAAGTATGATGATTTACTCAACTCTTTACCATTAAATGATCATCTCATAGAATCTGTCCTTAGAAATATTTTCTACTGAAAGCAACATGAGTGTGTGACACCCTGTATCCACCCCTTGCAAAAATTAAAACACTTGACAGCAATTTTTAATAGACTCGAAAAGTTCAATCAAAACAACATATCACCACCATGGTTATTTGAATTGTGATATTCTTATGTCCTAAGAAAGGCACACTGTGGGCTTAATGGAACAGCATCTAAGAGTAATTCTGAGGGATCGCCAACTGTGTCTTCACAACTCTCATTTTAGAGCATCATGTAGGAGTACAGATTCATCTTTTAAAAGTGCCTAAGTTGCTTTACTAATTAAAGACCTCACATCTCTCTAGCTCTGAATATTCCACTAGAAATGGACACACCTGGGGCATTATTGCACATATTTTAGGTCAACATGGACTGGCATTAGGACATTTAGCTTATTTAACTCAGAATCACATTGAAAGGTTGAGATAAGAATCAATACTGTCTCTGTATGGTCCTATTTCTGTCCTTTCAGCATCTGAAGGCCAGTTTTCATTCATTTTTCTTTACTTATAGATTAATTCTTGTATCATCTTTCAACAATTTGCGTGGAGTGAAATTCATTTTATGTACTTCTAGACAGGTAAACACTCTTCTAAGCTAGTTGTATGAACCTGGCAAGAAGGGGGATAAATACTCCGAAGGAGTGTTCCACCTAGCTGAAGATAGCTGTATAAGCTAAGGCATATGACTATTCTTGTTTTTACATCTGTGGTGCACAACCCTGATCTCAAGTTGTATACCTGATGCTGTTTTGGTGATCCAGCCTCTGTATACTTCAAATTAAGTGCTTCAAATATCCTGAGCTCCCTTGTTGCTTCCTCATGCTCTTTCAGGTGTTTCCCAAGCCACAGTTATACCCTCTTATATATTTCCAAGAAAATATGGCAGGAAGAAGCATAAAGTTAGGAGCAGAAAACACATTCTTAATTATTTCTACTTTTTATTAAAGCAACTGAGAGTTACAAGCAAGCTGTCAGCTTCTGCTCTTATCATGAGTGAGAGATTCACCAGTATTTCAGGCTGAAATGAATTCTTCCCTCTCCCTCTTGCCAATAAGTCTTTAACTGCAGTGGAAGATTCTGCAAAGGATACATTATGTCTTGATATAGGCTCCTCTTTCCATGCCATGTACTCACACTGAGAAGATATGAATACACCAGACTACACTTACAATACCCTGGAAAAAGACTATTCAAGTGACATTTTGTCCCATTAGCAACAGACTAGCAGTTGATAGTGCTCCAGTGATTCTCAGTTTCTTTTCCACAAGATATAAAAGACCTTCCTTCAACCATTTTAGAATATAGTACAGGAGGATATGCATGTGAAGTCACAATTTCCGCTCATTGTAACAGTTCTAAATGTGTATTTCTACACAATATGAGCACCATAAGCCTATTTGTACTAACTTGGGAAAGGATAATCCGAAGTAAAGATTCTCCTGGAATTAGGAATCTTTATCTTTCCATCATGAGTCCAAAAGCAGATGGAGCCTTGACTTAGATAAGGGCTAGTACATCAATAGGAACTGTAATTTCATCTCATGATGCCAGACTGTGTACCACCTCTACTTCTGTAATTTGGTAGAGATGGTAATAATGAGATATGCAAACTTGAGTTGTCTCTGTTCCTTTAAATTCTTGGATAAAAGGCACTCTTTTTTTTTTATACTGGAGAAGTGCTGGGTTGTTGTGAAAAACCTGCTACCACCTGGAGCAGTTTCCAGACTACATAGCTACGTCTCTAGAGTGTAAGAATAGCTTTGCAGTTCGACTCCTACTACTGTTTCTTGATTAAGAAAAGAGTATGTCAGTGTCTTTTTTTGTTGGAGACCAAGAAGCTGTAATGGATAATAATCTATCGATCTTCAAGATCTCTGATGTCACCCTTAAAGAGAAAGCTGGGGTTCAACAATAAACTCCTAGTCTTCTCAATTTTCTACTTCAGGAGAAAATTTTGTAGCATTACTGGGACATAGGTAACTAGCTGTTTACTCTTGACATTGTAGTCCTATGTATTGTTAACGATAGCAAGCTGTGCATTGTATGTCAGGATATTTCTTCACCTGTCTACCTTGTTCTCTCTTCCATCCATTATCTTTGTTTCTCCTCTTTTCACCCTTGGATAGCTGATTTCCACAAAGAGAGAAGCCCATATATCTCATTATTTCACATTTTCCTCCTCACAGATGGTAACCCCACCTGCAGATCTGCCCTTTTCATGCCATTACTAACTTCATGCTCTGTTTAAACTCTGTTATGTTTGCAACCAGGTCACCTGCTGAGGGAATGGCTACTTCTGACAAGACCAAATCTCCTATTGAGCGAATGAGCTACAGACACAGAGGTCCAATTATTATTAAATGTTAGCATAATTGTAATTATAAGTAGAATGTTTCATTATAATACAGCAGTTGAGGCTTTAATGCATCCCTGTAATGTGCTTTATTAATAAGCTGTATAGAACTGCTGACTTTACAATTTTCTGAATCACATTTATGATAACAAAATAAGTTATGAAAATGAATTCACTATGGGAGCCCTACTGTGTTAGTTACTGTGATTCACAAGTTTATTATGGTAATAAAGCAACATGAGACAATGATGTTCGGAACTGAAATACACTAATGATGCTTCATATTGTTCTAAAAACATTATGCGGAAGTGTTAAAAAGTGTTATGACTTGCAGACAGTCAAATGTAGCAGATGTCACACTACTGAATAAAAGTGAGAGAGACAATACTCTTAGCCTCTGCACTGTTCACTGCTTCCTCCCAAGTCTTCCAAAGTGAAGATAATTTTTAAGTTAGATGGTTGATTTGGCAGGAAAAAAAAAAAAAAAAAGAATTAGTTCTTACCAATTGCTAAATTAGTATTTGAGTGAGGAACTGCATGATCTTATCTCCACTAGATGTTCTCTATGTAAATTTCTTGATGCTTTGTAAACAGATCTCTGGAGAAATGGACAACTTTTGAAGGCAATATTCTTACTAGTCTTAAATGCTAACTGTTGTCCAGTTAAAATTGCTCAGTGTAAGCCTTCCTCCAGTGGCTTTGGGAAAATAAGAACAAGACAGATCAGAACAACAAGGGCGATTTATGACACTCCACCCAGTTTTTAAATAATGTCAGAGTCCACTGTTCTGGATAAACTTTTTTATAGGACATTATCACATACTGTATTTGTTTTACTCTAAGCAGGGTTCCAGCAAGACTCAGTTCAGCTGAGTTAGGATTACTTTGAAATGGGTGGCACTATTTAGACATTAATTGTGTTTAATCTGGTTATAATTGCATTGCGAACAAGAAAGCACCAAAGAAATCACTGTACCCTGATTGCTCAAGCTGCTTAATAGTTACCTACCTCTTTGACTTTTGCTTTCAGCCTTTTCAATGAGTTTACTCAAAGAGAGATCTCTGAAGGGCATAATAGGCATAAGGCATATAGGATGAGAGGATAGGCATATAGGATAAGTTGTGCCAGGGGATGTTTAGACTGGATATTAGGAAAATATCCAACACTGAAAGCGTGGCGAAGCATTGGAATAGACTGCCCAGGGAGGTTGTAGAGTCACCATCCCCAGAGGTATTCAAAAATGTGTAGACATGGCACTTCAGGGTGTGGTTTAGAGGTCATTATAAATGTTGGGTTGGTGGTTGGACTTGATGATCTTGTAAGTCCTTTCCAACCTTAATGATTCTGTGATTCTATGATATTTCTTAAGGACTGTGGATACAAATTAGTATCTGACATTTAGCATGAGGACCTCATTTTGAGCTCTGATTTTCTTTTGTTCAGCAGTGTAGAATTATGCACATATATCCACATGTGTTTATATAGATATATAGTCTTCATATAAAAAAAAAATAATATATTACATATGCTAATTTCAGTGCTATTGACCTGTATACAGCGTGCAGAGGAATAGCAGTGATTTACATTTGCAGCAAAGCTGTGTTGTGACTCCCATAAAGTATTAGTGAAGGCTGGAGACTATAATATGCATTAACTGTACTGCAGCATGATAAGAATGATCAAAACAATGGGAAAACTCTCATTTAAAGTGAGATTAAACTAATGAATGGCAAAGTTACAAAAGTGTGATGTCTATGTCAGAACATAATAGTGAAAACATTTAATGAAATTACAAAATGATGAAAATAAATATTCTCTTATAAACTGTAAGGAACTCATTCCTATAGGAAATTTGAAAAACAAATAAAATAAAATAAAATGGAGTATTTATCTGCAGATAGTGGTAGACATAGAATCTGGTGTCCCTAAAAGCCACTTAAAATGCAAGAAGATACATAGTCCACCTCTCTTAGGGGACTGTGTAGCACAGTAAATACTTTAATTCATTGGCCATCTACTTGAGTATCTGGTTTCATTATTCTGAAATAATTATCAGAGCCCCATCAAGCCTGACCTTGAATGTCTCCAGGGATGGGGCCTCCACCACCTCCCTGGGTAACCTTTTCCAGTGCTCTGTGACCTTCACAGGAAAGAACTTCTTCCTAATGTCCAATCTAAATCCACCTTTCTCTAGTTTAAAAACATTGCCTCTCATCCTAATGCTACCTGTCCTTGCAAACTGTCCCACCCCAGCTTTCTTGTAGGCCCCAATATGCTTGGGATGTGTTTTCTGATGAGACAAATTTTGCGGGCAAATTTTTTTTTTTTGGCAATTTTTGTCCAAATAGAAAATTTATTTTCAAACTAGAGTTGGATGGCACTTAAAAATAATAATTTAAAAAGGGTTCTGAATGCAAATATGAAACTATCAGTCTTTTTTTGCACTCAGCTGTATGTACTACGGTGCTTTCCTCTGATTGGTCATATGCTGCTTGCATGCTGGGCTTCACAGTGTCATGAATTTAACTAGAGAGAAGAGCAATATTCCATGTAATTGTGGTTGTAACTCATCTTTGCCTTTATGGAAATAACTAAGTCCCCCCCCAGCTATCTCTTTGAGTAAATGCTAAAACTAGTAGATTATTAGGCAAAAAGTGCTTTTCTCTATGCTTTTAGAGAAGAGGGCTAGATGGACTGAGTTCCAAGAAGCTTGAGATAGTAATTTTCTGTAATTTCCATCTGGTAGGAAGGAAATGTCTTTCTGCTTGTCTCTAAAGGAGTTCCTCCTTTGACTCAACAGAGAAGTTTATGTTAGGTAGCCAGAATTGCCTCCACTGGGCCAAATAGCTAAAATTCTGGTGAGATAGTTGTTAAAATATATGCCATGGAAGCCATGGAAGAATATTCTGGTTTAAAATCATAGAATATTTTGGGTTGGAAGGGACCTTTAAAGGTAATCTAGTTCAATCTCCCCTGCAATAAACAGGGACACCTTCAACTAGATCACATTACTCAGAGCCCTGTCCAGCCTGACCTTGAATATTTTCAGGGATGGGGCATCTACCACCTCTGGGCAATATGTTCCAGTGTTTTATCACCCTCACTGTAAAAAATGTCTTCCTTGTATCCAGACTAAAATCTGAAGTCTTTTAGTTTACAACCATTACCTGTTACAGGACCTAGTAAAGTTTGTCCCCATCTTTCTTATAAGCCTTCTTTAATTAAGTACTGAAAAGACACAATAAGGTTGTCCCAGAGCCTTCTTTTGTTCATGTTGAACAAACCCAATTCTCTCAGTCTTTCTTCATAGGAAGGTTTTCCATCCTTCTGATCATTTTTGTATCCCTCCTCTGGACCCAATCCAACAGGTCCCTGTCTTTTCTGTGTTGAGGACTCCAGAGCTGAACATAGTACTCCACATGGGGTCTCACGAGAGCAGAGAGGAAGAATCACCTCCCTGAACCTGCTGGCCATGCTTCTTTTGATGTAGCCCAGAATATGGTTAGCTTTCTCGGCTTTGAGTGCACGTTGCTGTCTTATGTCCACTTTTTTCATCTACCAGTACACCCAAGTGCTTCTTCATGGGCTTCTCTCAATCTCTTCATCCTCCAGCCTGTATTGATACTGAGAATTGCCTTGACCCAGGTTCAGGACCTTGCATTTGACCTTGTTGATACTCATGAAGTACGCACAGGCCTGATTCTCAAGCTTGTCTAGGTCCCTCTGGATGGCATCGCATCCCTCAGGCATGTCAACTGCACCCCTCAGCTTGGTGTTACCTGTATCTGAGGGTGCACTTGATTCCACTGTCTATATCATTAATGAAGATATTAAACAGCACTGATCGCAGTCTGGACCCCCGAGAAACACCACTTGTCACCAGTCTCCATCTGAACATTGAACCATTGACCACTACCTTCTGGTGTGACCGTCAAACCAATTCCTCATCCACCAAACAGTCCACCAATGAAATCCATATCTCCCCCATTCAGGGAGAATGATGTTGAGGGCAATTGTGTTAAAGGCCTTACAGAAGTCCAGAATAATGATATCTGTAGCTTTTCCCTTTTCCATGTCACAGAGGCAGCCACAAAACAAACAGTGCAGATGTCAAGTGGGAACATGAGATTTATTCCAGTCAAAAATTACCCAGCATTCAGTCAGACAAAAGTAAATGACAAGTTCAGTTGTCAGGTGGGAAAATAATACTAAAGAGCTTGATTTAAGAGTTCCCAATTTTCATGAATATTCCTTTAAGAAAGAGGACCTAATATGTGCACACACTCGATCACAAAATGAAAACCTCCCATTCAAGGGCACCCAGAAAGGGGATCACTCACCCAAGAGCTCACGTAGGAGAAGCATTCACTCACTGAAGGTGGGGTGAGGGTTCACTCAATCCTGGGACATTTCCTTGGGCAGAATCATGATCTAAGAAGAGAGCCTCCAGCTGAAGACCTGCTGCTTCAAGGAGGACAAACTCAAATCAGGTCTCTGATGGTGCTCTGTTTATACCCTTGAAGAATGTCGTCTGTGGTCATACATGGTCATGTCAGTTCCTATTGCTTGAGGGACCAGGTCACTGTAAAGGCATGAAAATAAGAGCACTAAAAGAATCATCAGCCACTACATTTCAATAGCTGGAAAGCCCTGGTCTTTGTCAGGGTGGGTGCACCTGCCACAGTTCCCTGATGTAGTCACACCATCATAGAAGACCACCAGGTTGGTCAGGCGAGACTTGCCCTTGGTGAAGCCATGCTGGCTGAGTCAAATCAACTCCCTGTCGTCCATGTGCCTTAGCATAGCTTCTAGGAGGATCTACTCCATGATCTTCCCAAGACCAGAGGTGAGGCTGACAGGTCAGTAGTTCCCAGGATTGTCTTTTCTACCCTTTTTAAAAATGGGTACAATCTTGAATTCATTGTTGCTGAATGTTGTAAGATGCATTGACCCATGCTTCACAATACTGATCAGTAAAGAAATCTGGTGTGTCTCAAGGTACCCCACCATTCTCAAACGCTTCACTTTTCAGTGATTATTGAGCAATGTGCATCATCAAAGAAAAGATGAAATGAGAACTACAAAAGAAGACTGGAGTCATGAAAAATGTCACTAGACTTAGAAGTATTTAGAAATGCGGAAAATTTAAACTTCACTTTAAATGTGTAATAAATGGATGGCAGCAGAAAAGAAGACATTTAGAGGCAGTCTTATTTCTAAAGAAGCTATTTGTGAAGCATTTCCTGATTTTAATACTGCTCAGTTAATTCAAGCAGAGGAGGCTAACTATATAACTATTACAGAACTACTGCTCTTCATGTAAAATAGATGGAAAGATGCTTTTAAAAGAGTTTATTAAAATAAAAGCAGAGAGAAATTTGTAATGCATCTATGGATGAGATCTCATCTTGTGATTTGGGAGAATATTTGGAATCCCCTATTATGAAATAGAAATACAATGAAAAATTAAAAATACAAGACAAACATTTAGAAACTGGATTAAAACAAGTTGGAGATAAAAAACTAATCAGAATTTTCTAATCAAAGGAAATTACTGAAACAAAACTGTATGTGATAAAGATTAGATAGTATCCTTGTACTGGTGGAAAATATACTATGAAGAATGATACTGAAACAGAAATATATGGGACATTCAAAGCTGGAGTTCAGCCAAAAGTCTGCACAGCAGAGGACCAAGCCAACACTTAACATTTAGGAAAAGAAAGAGGAAATGATCATGACTGTAAGAGATTGTAAGTAGCAGAACAAAATATGCATTATTGACAAAGTGGATAAAGTACTATCAGGTCAGAAGAATTATTCATAAAATGTTATGGTGATGAAGGAATGGCTAAAAGGTACAAAGGAACTGTGCTAATTTAAGCTTCTATAAAAGGCACTGTGATGCCAGAAATGATGACATTAGTACTGTTAAAGCTATCCATCTGTAACAAGTCAGGATAATTATTTGGGTCTTAACTTGATTATTTTGTGCACAAATTAAAGTATGTCAGATAAATATATGTGACAATATATAGAAGAAGTTTCAGTTTTCATTTCTACCTGCAACTACACCACAAATAATTAGATCATACATGGTCACTCAACTTCAACATAAATGGAAAAAAACCCAAACCCGCCAGTGAACCTACAGACAGCACAGATAAAGATTCTGGGAAACTTCTCCACTCACTGAAGCTGCATTTAAAGAGGATGTTTTGTTCTAATCTTGATATCAGAGACTGAAGAGAAAGTGTATAGTATATTAATAGACTTTATTGTTATTGAATCATAGGAAAAAAAGCAAAACCATGGAGAAATTAAGAAGAAAACAAGGTACTTATGCTGGCAGTCTCAAAGAAGCAAATATGTAGAAAATGAACTTTTTCATTTAGGTACAAAGAGAAACATTTTTTGAGAGATGGCTTATGCCAGGTACTTCTTCATTGGATTCAGCATCCAGGTCCTAGCATAAGACCATAGAAAACTAGAGGTCATGTTTATGTACACTGTAGAGTTTTTTGGAAAGTACTGATTGCTGTATGTTTCGCACTTGTTGCCTATCACTGGGAAATATAATGGATTTATTCTATTGCACAGATTTATTCTATTGCACAGATTTATTCTATTGCATAAAGATAGGTAACTTCTGCACAAATGATGTTTTCTTCTAAGAAGTGACAGTAGAAGAGTGTGTCTGGAGACTCCAGGCAGACCTGGAGTCATAGCTTTGGGGCTAAAGATAAACAACAAAAAAACACTACCTTTTTTTATTGGAAATCTACCTGGGAAGAAATTAAAGTGTAAGAGAACAAGACACTAACTGTTTTTATCCTCAGAATGACTTCCATGCCGAGAAAAAATCACACTAAAAATAAATGCTAGAATTCCGTGGTTATGTCAGTAGCCCCTGAGTGCTACTGTGCAAAATTGTCCAATGAAGCCGAGATACAAATGCTAACAAAGAATTTAAATAACTGAAATGCATTTTAATGATTTTATAGTATTGCATAGAATTACATAATTGTTCATAAAGCTTAGGGGTCCTTAGCCCTTTAGAGCTGTTATGATAAACAGAAAACTAAGGATATGTGTCTGATCTAATATAGAAAATGCATCTTTGCAGGCTTCATGGTGCTAAGTTAGTTGTCTTGGAATTTTTTACAATACACCTAACTTTCTGATTTGACTGCATTGCAGTCATACCTTATCTTATTTGTAGTAGTACATGAATGTTAAAAAAACAATGTTTCATCATAGCTGGTTCTAAATGTCATGGATTATTTAAGCAACTGTGTTCTATTGTGTTCAAATAAAGAAGATAAATCTGTTCTTAGTGTTAGGTATAAAAAGCTTAACTTTAATTCGAGAGGGAAATTTGTAATTAAAACTGACCATAAGCTGCTTACTGCCAATTTCTGTGATTCATTCCTGAAATTCAAATTGTGTTGGCAAACATCATAAATATAAAGATTTCCACTCTAAATGCACAAATCAGATAGATTCTGGACTTCCAGATGCAATTTCTAGAGCAGTATTTAACTATTTTTGAAAAAGCAGTGACCAATTAACCTTTACAAAACATCTAAAACCCACCTTGTATAGTACTTACATATTTTTTCATTATTCTTGGTTAAAGGCACATAAAAATTCCACTTAGATTCCACTTCAAATATTAATTTTTACTCTTTATTTTAACTCATTTTTCTGGTAAATGCGCAATTGTGTCACAATCATTACACTATTTTTCACTCTTTTTTAGATCGCCCTTGTATGTCTTATTCTCTGAAAAAATAGAACACATTCAGTAGGAGCAAGTCATTGTATTATCTTAGGTAGAAAACATCACAAATAGAGCTCAAGTAAAATCTAGGTATTTCTAGAGTTTTAGTCACTCAAGTGAATATGTCCTGCTACTCAAGACCTCGTAGGGGGCTAAGTAAACATAAGAATAATATGTATGGCTTGCAATGTATTCCGTTAGTCCTGTAAAACACTAGCAGGAACACAGCTGGAACATCAGGTGGAATTTCTCTCATGTAAGTTTAAATAGCCTCAATGTATCTTCAACATCTGAGCTGAACAGTGTAGAAAATAATTTTAAAAGCAAATTTAATTTAATTCAAAAGTAAGAAATCTAAAAGGATTCAGGTGAAGCTTACCCTGGAATACCTGTTTCTCTCCAATTTGCAGAAACAAAGAGAGTAAAAAGGAAGTTTTCTGACTCTAACAGATGAAGTAAATTTTCTGCAAAGCCTGGAGTAAGTAAAGGCTCAGTGGAAAAAGAGTTTTACAAGAAAGAGTCTAGAGGACAATTATCCAGATGTCAAAAACATCATGCAGCAGCCATAGGAAATCTAGAGATCTTTTGATCATTTGTCCTTTTTCACAATAAAATCCAAGTAAAGATCAGAACTGAAGGAGAAACTACATAACAGCAGCTGAGGTGTTTTTGTTTTTTTTTTTTTTCTTTTTTTTTTTCTTTTTTACTGGAAGGTCCTCAGATATGTGTGACATTGTCAGGCACTTGAGAAACTGATTTCACATGCCTAACTAGGTTTAGGTTGCAGGTGAACTACATGTTTTGTAAAAGAAAATATTTTTTAAAATTTTAATGTTGTGGATTACAAGTTAATCTTGTATGCCAAAAAAAGGATATTGTGAGAGATCATAACTGGTCTAACATATATCAGCTGAACCATATTTTATGTTCTACAAAGGCTCATGTTGAGTACGGATCACAAAAGTTCAGATACACTAAGTGAAGCAGTGTGCTGACAAACTTAGCTTTTAGTGATTTCTGAACAACATAATTCACCATTTTCAAGGCTAAATAAATGTAATTAGGCAATTACAGATGTTTATTTTTAAATAAATTTGAGATTCAAACAGTCTTGAATTTTAAATCTCATGACTCTAATTCATATTTTCATGTAGAACCAGGAGAACCAGGATGTGTGAGAAAACTTGGCAAAGTCTCTGTAGGTCACTGCTTAAGCCTCTGCACAAAAGTAAGAAGCTGTACACAAGCTGCGAGTAGCTGTCATCTTCTGACTGGCAAAAGAGGAAGAAACACTGAGACTTGCCTGAGTTTTTCATTATAACCAAAGGTAAGCAAAAGCTCTATTATCTTGTCATTTCCTGGATAAATTTGATGGAGCATTACACTAACCTCTGAAAAAGGTGATATGCAGACAAAAGAGGCACTACTGTTTTCTTTTCGTTTGTGACCAGTATGAGCAAGTTTCTAAGACTCTTCTACTTATTAAAATAAAATACTAGAGAAGGGTCATGGAGAGACCTTGGTATTCAGCTGATTTGAAGCATCTGAAAAACAATTTGCTCAGATTTCTGAGAATCATATTCATTGGCTTTGTTTTGTTCCACAAACACCTTTTGGAGCACCAGCCAGGACCCAGAGATACCTTAATAAGCTTTATAGACACGTGATTTTATTCATCACCTCAGTCAATGGCATTGAAATTTCATAGTGAGAAGAGTCATGTTAATAATTACTGCAGTTCTTTGAGGGTCTCTGTTAATTGTCATAATCAGAACTGTAAATAGATCCATTAAATGTTTGCTTAGTAATTCTCATATAAGCAAGAATATGGTTTAAAAAGGATAGTAACTGAAATCTTTGATCCTCAAGAGACAACCTCTTCAAGACTGGACCTTCAATTAATTATGGCCTACATGATAAGCATATGCACTGGGTTTAATTAAAGGGTTTTTTTCAGTTGGTTTGAGTGGATATAAAGAGATAATAAGGAGCTGTCTCAGTGTTTTACTCTTCTTATGTCACAACACTTCTAGGAAATTGCTGTTAACTATCTCAAAGAATTTGAGAAAAGGCAAGTGTTCATGATTACAACTTCACTAGTTGCAGAGCACTCACAGAATTTATTAATAAAACAGTGTCTTCTGAAGCAATCCTTTCTTATGTCTAATTCAGAATGTAATAGACCTCTTTTAAAATGTATTTGCATATAAATAACAATATAGATATATAATTTTTTTTTAAAGAATCAAGGATAATCAGACTTAAATCATTAATGAAAAATAACAATACACATGTAATTTTATTTATGTCATTAAATATCTGTTGGATTGAAACAGTTTATTGCTATTACTTAGCCAAATTAGATTGAAATGGATGGCCAAAAGGTCACTGTCTTCAAAACCCATAATAATCTTTCCAGGCACTCTTTCCCTTAGGGGCACTTAAAACTGAGCTTTAGTTTATTATTGTGGGAAGATAATTTAAAGTTCTAGAGAGCTAACCAGTAGAAAGGCCTGTACTAACCTCTTGACACTGTTAAAGACAGTGAGCTAAGAATATTCTACAGCAGAGTACTGATGAATTCTCCCCTGTGCCCCATTTTTGTATTAGTTAGCATAAAATTTGTAAATCTGTTGAATACCTGGGTCTGAGACCAAATCTCTTTAAACCTTCTGCTATTTACTTTGTACCTTTTCATCTGCCTGAAAAAAAAAAAAAAAAATCCAACTTTTGATTTTATCCTACTGTAACTTCTGTATTTCAAGTGTACTGGCTTCATTACTAGTATACAGGTTAAGCACACTGCAGCTTTTGTTTTGCTTGAGGAAGTTTGAAAAAGGAACGTTTTAAAACTCGGGTTTTTTATCTTTCCACCCATGAAATGAATAACCTATGTGTGTCCTAAATGTCATCTGTATTTTTTTTTTTTTAATAGAGTTGTACTAACAGAGCTATCCTAACCTCATGGGGAGAATACAAACCCAGAGCATTGTGAATTTGTGAGTGACTTCTCTATTGGCCTATAAAACATTCACTAACATTAACCATGCTGAGTGTCATACAAAGAAGTCTCAAGCGTTTCTGACTTCTACCTGCCTTTTTCACTTTTTAACCACCTCTGAGACTTAGATCTCACTTTGGACGAGAGTGCTTGACTGTCGGAAGTATCCTCCTCATGAATCAGAAGCTATTCAAGACATGGTTGTTGAATATTCTGAGATCATCTCAAGTTGCCTCAATTGGTCTCAAGAGAGCTGTTAATGTTAAAGATATCAGTGTCATAATGCCAGACTTGATCTAGGGAGGCACAGTGAGGTCAGAACCAGAGCAAGGGCATGAGTCATTACTGACATGATGCCTACATGACTGCTATGGTTTTAATGTCCAATTTTATGCTGGTGTACAGTGATTATCAACAGTGTAAAATCCCACTTCCATAAAAGATAACTTAATAAGCAGTGTAGCTGCTAATTTCTAAAGTTATGTTTAGCAGTACTAAGATTAAGATGCTCTTGCAGCACACTTGAGAACATAACAGATAAAACTGTAAGGGTGGGAAAAGAGGTTATATAGACATTCTGTTGAGGACTGGAAATGAGACATGCAATCTTAACTCGTTCTGTAGTCTATGCTATGTAGGTGATTTTGTCATTGATCTCTTGTGTCTGAATCTTTTAGTAATATCTATTTTCTCTTTCACTCCCCAGCAGTAGAAGTATTTATCAGTATTATGCTGCATACACATGTGTCTAGAAAAATGTTCACAGTTCTGTATATTTCTGTTAAAGAAAATGAGAGTTGTTATATACGTCTTGTACTTTGAGGTATGTGACTGTCCTCAGTTGCTGTGAGAGCTAATTCTTCAGCTGGTCAGTCTCCAGAGGGGCTACTAATTTTCTCACCAATTAGACAAAAAGACCCACCAGATTTTTCATTCTAATTCTAACACTAACTTTCGGTATCAATAATTTTTAGCAGGTATCTTAAACATTGGTTCCAAGTTAGTGGATATGGCATGAAGGCAAAGGATTAAGAAATGAGTGTGTCCATATGGTCAGTTTCTTTCCCAGTTTTGCTCCAAGGCATTAGTCCATTGACTGTGCAAATTACACTCATGCTGATTTACTCCTGGGTTTTCTCTGTTCTGAAGGAGTCAGCTAGCTGTCTCTGAAGTAAAATTTGAGCATGATTTAAATTTTAGCTTTTAATAGTGACAGCTCCTCATGGACATTAGCTTTATCTAGATAGATAACAGATACACTGTGCATCTTATTTTTGGCCAGACTATTCCAGGAGGCTGCAAAAACTCTGTACTCATATCCACTAGCTCTTCAGTTTTAATCTGGTAACTGGGATGAAAACAAGATGCCTTACCCATCTTTGTGCTTTCATGTACAGTAAAAAAAAGAAAAAAAAAATCTTAGTATTAATAATTTTATATTGCTGTGGCTGAGATGACTTATAATGAACTATAAATAATAGTCATGTCCATACTGTTGCAACCAAGAAGACAGTTGAACAAGTGTTTTGGCTGTGTGAACATCTATTTAAATACAGTGTACTCCAGCAGGCACTTTAAATACTGTGTTGAAAAAACGTATGGATTTACAAAACTTGAAAGATGAAGCTTGATCCATATAAAATAAAGACAAAAGTAGGTATGAGTAGCACTTTTGCAATTCAAGACAATTATTTATGAAATGTCATGCATAGGAAGAACCTCTCCTCTTGTAATCCCCAGTCTGTGGGGATGACATGTATCCTTTGTAAGGTATCTTACTACAATTCAAACAGCTTGTAGTAAGATACCTTTGTAAGGTGTCTTACCACAAGCCTGACCTTGCATGTCTCCAGGGATGGGGCCTCTTCCACCTCTCTGGGCAGCCTGTTCCAATGCTCTGTCACCCTCAAAGTAAACAAGTTTTTTCTTACATTTAGGTGGAACTTCCTGTTTTCCCGTTTGTGCCCATTATCTCTTGTCCTATCAATGGGCACCATTGAAAAGAGATGGGCCACATCCTCTTCAGACTCGGCCTTTTGATATTGATAAGCACTGATAAGATACCCTCTCAAGGAAGGATTCAAAGTACAGGTGTAGTATAAACATACTTTTTTTTAGGTGAAATGAAATATTATATTTATTGCTGACTGAGGTATTTGTCTATATCTGCCCTCTAACATGTCTTTTCATTGCAGGTCTCATTTAGAGTTGAAATTACCGTTTATATAACTGTGGAATACTAAATTCCGTTTTAAAGGAGCAACCAAGCATATGTTGCCTTCTAGCTGATTTAGGATTGGAGAGCTTCAGACTAAAGAGTTTCATCTATATTATACCATGATTTAGCATTTAATAAATGTTACACAAATATAGACTTAGTGTTTAGGAAATCAGTCAAGAAGAGTAGAAAAAAATCTGTGCAAGATACACCCTTACTTGATAAATGTTGCTTTGTTTTTTTAATGACTGGCCTAATTCTAACCTTTCATTGGTTTTAAATTTTTCTAAATGTAATGACCTCAATTGAGTTATTTTTAATTTACACAAGTATAATAAAGATTTGAGTAAGACCCAGATCTGCACCCATGATTGCTGCTGCACTTGATAGTTTTTATTATTTCTCTGAGAAGTTTAAGCAGTGAAGCCATCCAATTTCTGAGAGTGTAAAACAGATCTTTTGTATTAATGCTTCTCCCAGCAGCTGCAGCAGTACAGTATGAACTGCTCTAATTGAGCAGCTAAGAATTTTCCTGAAATCTTGCACTTTCTTTATATCGTAATTGTTCTGGTAGAAACTCTTTCTTCAGTTCTTGGGTTCTGTTGCAGTCAGGGTCAAGGATGAAAGAGTTACAGTTTAATTATCTTGTACTCCCTTACACAAAGATCACAGGTATATGAAGAATGGAGACAAATAATAGATCACTATTATTTTGTGCTACTATGTTTATTTCTTTATTGCTAGGAAACAGACAGTGGAGATGTATTCTTGTGAAAATGCTTTCCTATTTGGTAAGAATTTCAGAAGTTTTGAAATGGATCTGAAAATAGCATAGAATACCACCCAATTTTTCATGTCAATGCCCATAAATGGATGTGTCTAACTCTATGAAGAGTGAAAGAATCTGGAAGCTGTCAGCTGACAGAGAAATTATACTAAACATAAACCCTGTTTTAGATGGTGATTATAAATATTATTCAAACTACAGGCTCCTTATGGGTTAAAGTCCAATTGTTGCATGAAAATAGGCATTGGCACTTCCAAACAAAGAGAATTCTTTAAATCATTCAAAATGTTTTTACTTCTAAGTGTGAAAGGCTTCATATTCATATTTAGAAATAGCTATCTAGGATGTACAATCTCCCTTTATTCCAATATATAGTGAATCCAAACTTGTCTTTCATATTTATTTTCTTCAAAGATACCCTGATTTCAGATTGACTATGCCCTTCTTGGTGTTGAGATTAGTCATATGGGTAGACTGTATGTTCTAGTCTTTTGTAAAATATAATCATGGTTACTAGTTATTGATATAAAACTGTGAAAGAAAAGATTTACAGAAATGTTTGCCATTCCCAAGAATGTAAAAATGTGTTTCTTCATTGTGAGCCATGACACAGCCATGCTGTGTCCTCCATTTGTTTGTTAGTCCCGCCATTGTACAGAAGCTGCTAAGAAATTGCATCAAAGTTCTCATATTTCTTTCACGTAGTTCCTGTTGTAGGAATGCATTAAGCTTCTTATCATATATCACACCTAAGCGTATATTCTCACATATTCCTCTCTGTAAAGGTGTTACTCTGATTATTTCAAGTATAAGACAAAGAACAATTTGTCTTCCTGGCTGAAACGAAACATTACTTCACAGATACCTACTTCCAACAGCACTGAACTTCTCTTCAATTAGTCCAGATTGAATAGTCTCTCATAACCCTAGTAAAATCACAGAAAGAGCAGGCAGATATTCAGTTTGATTTTGAATTTCATCCTTTCTAGTTGTAAAGAAATCCAAACAGCATGCCATTTATCATATCCTAAATTAAACAACTGGAGAGCTGCTATAATTTGTCAGTGGATTGTGTGTTGTCATTTGCAAGGTTATTCAGAAATCCTTTGGTAATATGAACCACATGTGTGTATGTTGCAACTCTTTCCTTACAAAAGCACACATTGTCCACATGCTGCTTTCTAGTTGATCTACCATTTATATTTCACAAATTATGCAGAACTGGTAATTTCTGAAATAATTGATCACCATTAATATTGCTTTCCTGATGTGAGTCAAATTCATACTTTTTTTTCCTTGATTTTATGAAGTACACTTCATGGCCATCTAATGATTTAAACTCAGTCTGAGATTATATTTCTGTTAATTCAGCAATGTGCTTAGAAATTCTTTCTTTTTTTTTTTCTACATCTGTTTACAAACACAGAAGTACACTACAAATATCAGTTGCTTTAAAGGTGGAAAATTATGCCGGATTTCCAATAAAATTAAAAGTTTACTTGTGAATTCAGCAAAGGCAATGTGTCTATGCAACAAGAAATATGTCAGTATCAAACACAGGAAATATATTTTTTTTACTTCCTCCTCCCCTAATAATTTCTTTATATTGGAATGAGTTATTAAATGAATTTATTTATCAGCTATTTAGACATATCTAATGAATTACTGTCATGAGCCTGTCATAGACCAGAACAAGGTTTTGATCATATTCTTGGGGACAGAATTAAGACTCAAAACAGAGTCAAGTGCCAAGTGACTTTATTTGCCCGACAACAAGTTTGCAAAGTGAAGAGAGATAGAGAAAGGAAATAAAAGAAGAAAAGGGTCAGTTGCGATAGATACCACCACAGATATGTGGAGTCCTATCAGGCTGATTCATTTCCAAGTCCAGTGGGAGAACGTCCCGTCTGATGTTGGTTGTTCCTGCTCTTTTATTGGGTTGTCCTGTTGAATATTCATCCTTAACCTCACCCACCACCTGGCAGTGGCACACATGCCCAACACCACCTCTGAGGGGTCTTTGGTAGTCTTCAGGGGTCTCTGGACCCCTTGGTCTTCCAAGCCCTGGGTCTGGGCGCATGCATAGGGCTGATGTTGCAGTTTTCAGAGTTAATTCTGTATTTGAGCTCATGAGGAAACAGGAACTTCTAACTTGTGATCCAGTCATTGCCCATTTTGTGGTTTGAAGTCTGCCGGCACCGGTACAGCAATGTTGAGGCATACAACACATAGTCTCTATCACCATCTCTGACAATTACCCCCAGGAAGGTAAGAGTTTTGATTTTCTTAGGGCAATAGTAATTTTTCTGAGTCCTAGTAAACATTATTTCTCCCCAGGTTTCTTATCCTTGACTCCCTGTTCTGAATTCAGTTCCATTCTTGATTTAGAATGCCAGTCTTATTTTTATAATTGTGTCTTCTTCTTTACACAATGGCAAGCATGTGAAAGATACAGAAGGGAATAGTCCCTCCCACTGTATGTGAAAATCAAGTTTGTGATCACCTGATGAACCTTAACATACATAAGTCTACGGGACCTGATGAAGTGCATCCCAGAGTCCTGAGAGACCTCCTAGAGGTCCTTTCCAACCCTAATAATTCTATGATTCTGTTTGAAGTCTAGCTGAAATATTTTATATGTGTGAAGATTATTGGTCAAATGATATCAACAAAAATATTGTAATGGTTCATTGTCAAAATCCAGGGGTGTACTAGGAAGTCTGTGATTGTTACACAGGTTCAAAAAGTGAAAGAAAAATCCATGGCAGAAACTTCTGTTCTTCATAGTAAGTCATCATCTCTCACTCAGGAAGCTGCTGAGCTACCAGACAGAGCCAAGGTCTTTTCAGTAGTGCCCAATGACGAGCATCAGCAAAAAAGTTTTAACTGTGAGGGTGACTGAGCACTAGCACAGGTTGTTTGGAGATGTTGGGAGTCTCCCTTCTTGGAGATATTCAAAATATATCTGGTCATGGTCCTGGGCAACCTATACTAGGTGTCCCTGCTTGAGCAGGTGGTTGGACCAGATGACCTCCAAGGTCCTGTCCAACTTCAATAATTCTGTAAGTTAACTGAAAATTAATGTTCTCATGAATCATAATACTGTCCTTATGATGAATTCTGAATGGTGTCTCAGTCTGCTACAATTTAATAATTTCATTAATGGCTTCAGTGGTAGAATAGATTATATATATGTCATAATGGCAGAACTTATTTTGGGAAAATCTTGATGGTTTGAGCTGAAAAACATAGAATGATATTTGATAGAAAGAAACGCAATGCAATGAAACAAATTATAATAAGGTTATTGTGGATCACAAGATGAACAGACATGGAAACAAATCATGCTGTTGAAAAAAAAAACCCCTCCTAATATCATATTTTCATCTATGAATAGAATAAGTTACATGAAATAACTGGCTAACATTCCCAGGACTGGCAAGTTTTCAACTTGATATTTTGTCTTATTTTAGTTACCATATGTCTAGAAATTTATGCACCAGTTAGAGACAATCTAGAAAAGAAAAATGCTTAATAGCTCAGTATGCTGAATAAAAATCATCAAAAGAGAAAAGTAATTGTGGACAAGGATACAAACCAAGAAGTTTCCGAAATTTATTTAATTAAAACAAAAATTACCTGTGTTATATAATGTGAGGGCGGTATGTTTCAGCACTCACAGTAATGTTATAGTAAAATCAATCAATATTTACTTAGATTAAATATTTTAAAATTTTATTTTTATAAATACACACACAGACACAAAATAGCAACGAGCTGGAATTACTGGAAAGAAGGCTGAAGAGAGAAGAGAGTAACCACTTGAAAAATGAAGGCACCGAGTCCATGGCATAGAACATATTTTTTCACTGAAGTTTGAACACAGCTGAAAACTTGCTGTTTTGCCGTCACATGTAGCTGTTATCTGTATAAGTTTAGTTTTTTATATCAGTGTAAAGTATTGTAAATATTTAGTGTGCTGATGAGAAGTATATAAATATATGAAACGCAGATTCCATTAAAATCATCCAAATCTGTGCTTCCCCAAAGCATGTTTGACTTGAGTAAAGTTGCATTTAATCTCAGACATTTAATAAGAACCTATCAAAAATTAAATGTAGCTTTCTTAGTCTTTGGTGGTTAAGCCTTGATAGAAAGTAGATATTTGGGATTTCAATAATAGTTTGCAATAAACATGAGCAAAATCTTTATTCTATATTAGTCCACACATAATGTAAAAGATCCACACATTCAAACAATTATCATCTCAAATAATATAATAACTATAACAAATATAATTAATAGAAAAGATAATATATTATAATTAATCTAATAGAATAAGATAACCCTGTTTGTAGAAGTCAAATATTCATTTGTTTTTTAATCAACCTCAAACATTTGTGGAAACTTACAATACTAATCAATGAAAATATGAACAGGCAAGCTACCGACATTCTAGTGTTCACAGGATGAATCTTTTACACACATAACAGAGTCTTGCTGGGGTTTTGGGATATTGAAGCTGAAGAGTGTTACTTTGTACTCTGTGCTTCTTTCAGCAAACTCCTTGGGGAAATACTTAGATTTGCTTGTACTTCCTTCAGTTATACCATTAATAACTTTAGTTTATGTGAGTGCTTTGATCAAAGATCCAAGTCCTGTCAGGGCTGACTCATATTGCAGATAAACTGAAGATAAACAGCTTGCTATTCAGTTTTCGTAGGAGGTATTTGAAGTCACAGAATCTTAGAATGGTTTGAGTTGGAAGAGACCTTAAAGATCATCTAATTCCAATCCCCCTGGCATGGACAGGGACACTAGGTCCAGCTTACATTGCCTTGACACTCAAGATTCTGTGCTAGTCCATGTCGAAGTTGCACTTTTGCATAACTAATTCTGAAGCCTAGAAAATGGTAGGCTCATCTTTATGTGGTAGTGATACTAATGCACTTTTTTGGGTTGTCTTCTATTTCCTGCATTCTATTGTCAAGCTTTCTCAGGAGTCTGCTTCCAGTTCATCTCTGCTGTATTTCTTTTTTGGACAATCCCCAAAAATCCCAAGAATTTGTTAATTTCATTTCATGCTGATCTAGTTGCTAGAGGATATCTGTAAGTACAGAGATCACTATTTATCCTGGAAGTGTCTGTAAGCTACCAGTATCTCTCAGATCATCCTTTCCTCTGATGCTGGGCGAAGTACTGCTCTTTAGGGTAGAAACTTTCAACTTCAGCATCATAGCCTTTCAGTTATGAAGTCTATATATTCTGGGAATTTCTTATTGTTTGGGAATGAAGTCTCTCATTCTTAGAGTTTTCTCTGTTCTAGGCAATAACACTGAACACAAGCAATTATGTAATTACAGGGGTAGTATAAGAGAGAACTTTCATGGGTGATATAGCAGAAAAATTGGAAAGATAAACATCATGTTTCAGGGGCTTAATTTAGTCTGAAAAATTTGGAAATGAATCCTTGTATAGATGACTCAGATATGAGTCATTTTCCTGTCCTACTAAAGAAACTTCTCAGAAGTCTTCAGAGTTTCTTTCTCATTTATATTCTGTTGCACCCCCTTATTTACAGTTCCATTATTTTAATTCATAGAATCATAGAACAGTAAGAGTTAGAAGGAACCCCTGGAGATCACTCAGTCCAAACCCTGAGCCAATGCAGGAACACCTAGGGCATGCCACACAGGAAAGGATCAGGCAGGTGTTGAAAGTCTCTGGAGAAGGAGACTCCGCAACCTCTCTGGTCAGCCTGTTCCAGTGCTCTGTCACTCTCCCAGTGAAGAAGTGTTTCCTCATGTTGAGGTGCAGCTTCCTGTGTTTCACCTTGCTACCATTACCTCTTGTCCTATCACAGGACAGAAGTGCAAAGGGACTGGCCCCTTCTACTTGACACCCACCCTTCAGATATTTGTAAACAATAATATTGCCTCTCAGTTTTCTCTTTTCCAAGCTAAACAGCCCCAGGGCTCTCAACCTTTTCTCATAAGAGAGGTGTTCCAGTCCCTTCATCATCTTTGTAGCTCTCCACTGGACTCTCTAGTATTTCCCTGTCGCACTTGAACAGGGGAGACCAGAACTGAACACAATACTCCACATGTGGTCTCACTAGTGCAGAGCAGAGGGGGAGCAGAACCTCCCTCGACCTTCTGGACACACTCTTCTTTATGCACCCCAGGATACTATTGGTCTTCCTGGCCACAAGGGCACATTGCTGTTCCATGGATAACTTATTGTCCACCAGGACGCCAGGGTCCCTCTCCATGCTTTCCAGTGGGTCTACCCCTAACCTGTACTAGTACCTGGTGTTGTTCCTCCCCATGTGTAGGACTCTACACTTACCCTTGTTGAATTTCATTAGTTCTTCCTTTTCTCAGCTCTCCTCCCAGTTTAGTATCACCAGCAAACTTGCGGAGGGTACACTCCATCCCTTCATCCAGGTCATTGATGAAGATATTGAATAAGACTGGACCCAGAACTGGCCCCTGGGGGATCACCACTACTTACAGGTCTCCAGCTGGACTCTGCACCACTGGTCACAACCCACTGAGCTCTGTTGTTCACAGTTCTCAGCCCTTCTCACTGTCTGCTCTTCTAACCCACACCTCCTGAGCTTTCCCATGAGGATATTATGGGAGACAGTATCAAAATCCTTGCTGAAGTCAATATCCACTGCTGTCCTTTCTGACCCATTCCCCTGCTGACCCATTCAGTCACATGATTGTAGAAGGCTATCAGATTAGTCAGACATGATTTCCCTTTAGCGAATCCATGTTGGCTACTGTTGATAACCTTCTTTTCTTCCATGTGCTGAGATATGATCTCTAGAATGAGATGCTCTGTTATCTTTCCAGGGATGGAGGTAAGGCTGACTGGTCTGTAATTACCAGGGTCTTCCTTCTTGCCTTTTTTGAAGACTGGAGTGACAATGGCTTTCTTCCAGTCCTCAGCTACTTCACCTGTTCTCCATGATCTTTCAAAAATGATGGAGAGGGGTAGAACAACAACATCAGCCAGCTCCCTCAGCACTCGTGGGTCCAGCCCATCATGGCCCATGGATTTGTGTGTGTTCAGTTTATGCAATTGATTTCTAACTCAATCCTCAATTCACCTTTCAAGCAGAAGTTCAATTGCAAATATATATATATCAGTTGCATCTTGTTGACCTTTCCAAGACTCATGAATAGTTGATGCTGTCAGTCAGTTATACTTTGATGATAATACCAGCCACTAAGTCCTAGAAAATGATACCAGGACAGGGGTTCTAAAACATTATGAGGCAGGGTTTTGCAAAATCTTCACAGAGTTTTCGGGTCTTACTGTTAGAAAAGGGAATTTCAGTAGACAAATCACACTGTCGTCAACATGATATGAGAGTCAAATCTGTGATGATTTTTTCTTTTAATAAGTGGATTATAGAGGTCTAGCTACAAATAACAGGTACAGTAAATAGTTCTGAAATACAAACTTTTTCTTTACACACCTACCTCAGTACCAAATGCACATTGACCCTTTATAATGCTTATAATCTTGGAAACACTGAACATAACTGTTGAGATAGGTTTTTGTTTGTTTGGTTGGTTGGTTTTGTGTTTTTTTTTCTTTCTTTTCTTTTCTTTTGTTTGTGGTGTTCTTTTTTTCCTAAAGCATGACAACATATGTTTGAATAAGTGTTTGAAATAAAGAGATTTTTGATGTCTAATCCTATCAAAATAAATTAAGAGGTTTCTAAGCTTGCTAAGACTATTGTTCAAGGAACTACACAAGATTTATACAAGATTTATTGAAACTTTGGTTAGAATTACAACTCAACATCTACTTCAAACATCAACAACTTCAAACATCAAACAAACAACTCAACATCTACTTCAAGTTCAATTAAATTATCATTCCATCACAGGATATTAGTTTCAGGGTGCATACAGAAATTATAGATTGATATTTGCATAGGCTGAAACCCACAAGGGGATCCAAACATATAGAAAGAGGAGTAAGCAGCAATAATAATCAAATTAATTTGTTGTTATAATTATCTAGCAAATATATGGCAAGCTAAAATAATTTTTACAAGTGGTTCAGGTGAAAAATGCATCAACTCATTACTGAAAGATCTAAAATTGCCTTGCTTTACTACCTTTTCTCCATTGCTTGAGCTTTTCTTAGGCTATTAATTGACTGGTAATAATAAAAAAAAGCAAGCAACAAACAAAAATTCAGCAAAACCCCCCAGGAGATACAGCAAAACAAAAACATGTTTAATGTATTGCATAACCTTTTCAAAGTCTTTAGGTGGTGTTTGTCTGTCTAAGATTTTTTGGCTATCCAAGCTTTTCATGAAAGTCTTACCTCATAGTCAATAAATTATGGTTGCTATAGTCAGTGGAGTCTAATGCATGATTCATCTTATGGTAAGGCAAGCATTAAAAATGTTTAGAATAGCTTTTTATTCATTGTTAAGAGACATTATGTGACTAAACAGGTTTTGTGACATCTGTAAGATTTGTTTTCTAGGATGGGACTTGCATATCTGTATTTATCCCAGCAATTTCTATTTCCTTTTTTCGTGCCTCTGTGTTCTTATTTGTGAAAAAGTATTTCTCATACTGACATATAGTCAACTCTATAGGACAGATGGATGCAAAGTGCTATAGAATAGATATTTAATGGATTTCTGACTTTTTACTAATGAAAGTTGCATTTGATTTTAAAAAAACCAAACATTATTTCTAAGATTGAAAGATTTAATACTGGATTACTGTAGTAATCAACAGACTTATTTATCCATATAGAAGAAATGGAAATGTTACTCCCACCTCTTTAGTTTCCTCCTCAAAATCTGATATTCACTCCCCTCTTACCTTTTTTTGCCTATTTCTGTGTGTCTCTATAAATCATATTCACTCCAAAACACCAAGTTTTCATGGCCTAGTTGCAAGCAATTTTATCTCATTGTGAGGAATACAATTTAACACAAGATTCACAAAAAGCGATGTTTGGTGCCTGTGGCAAGATTTTGGTAGCCAGGGTGGCTGCAGAGTGGGTTCTGAGAGAAGCCCTGTTTGGAGCAAAGTCTAATAAATGGAGGAAACGTGTTTTCCCTAAGTGTTTAAATGTTTTTCTTTGTTTTCCAATTTCTGAATTAGTAATTAAATGTTTTAAATGGAGTTAAATTCCCCAATTCAAACTCACCTTTGTCCATGAATGCAACTGCAGAATAGGGTCCTTGTCTTTATTTTGACATGTGAGTTCTCTTGCTCTTACTCTTCATATTTTCTCCCCTGTTCTGCTGGACAGGGTTCAGGCCAGAGAGAAAGACTGAGTGTTTGTGTGGGTGCTTGACTGCTGGCCATGGCCAATCCACTACAAAGCACACTTAAATTACTCAAAACACGAGGATCATTCACATCTCTTGGAAATACAGCTTTCAGAAGTAATTATCCATGCAGCTTAAGAATGCCTGGGTTGAAATAGAACTATAGATATTCTTACAGTCCAGACATGACCTAATCTGGTGGAAAACTATTTACAAATCAAAATATATTGTCAAGAGAGAGAATATAAAATATGTTATTGTTTTTCTTTCTCAGAATGGACCACTGAGCTTGCACTCTAGATAACAGATCATCTGCTTGGTCAGTCACATCAACAAATAGCCAATTTGTGTCTATTTGTGTTAATTGACAATTATGAAAACATATTTAATATTTGTAAATAAATATCTGCTCTTTCTCTTTTCTCTAAATAGAGGTGTTTATTTTGCACTGACCCAAGTACCCTAGCAACCCCCTTGGCTTATTATCTCAGTTTCTTGCTCTCTGTTACTACACGAACAGATTGGTTTATGAATAAAATCAGTTCCTTTCTCATGCTAAAGCTATTGGTATACAAACAATCAGTGTACCTCTCCAGTTTGTATGTACTATAAGAAAGAATATAATGAAGCATTCCAAGCTGTAGCAACAGGTAGCATTTGTGCCTGTGACTGTTAAGTATTCTATTAAGACATTGTTGAAAGAAATTACCATACCCCTATCAAACAACTTACTGTTAAACAACTTACTACTACAGCAGATTTTATTATTGTATAAAGCTTGTCATTTGATAAAGGTGAAAGTTGTCTTAGTATGGCAGCCATTAAAAAGGATATGCAGGTTTTCAGTTGTTCTGTGCTATTAGGATCAGACTCTCAGTTCCCAGAGTAGCTTCACAATATATTCTAAGACATCATCTCTAAGCCAGCTTCCATTTTAAAAATGTTTGGAAAAGGAATGGTCTGCATTATGAACTTGTCAAATTTAGGATTTCTACAAGAGAGTGAAACAGACAGCTGTTGATGCTTACATTTCAGGAATGTGCAACATGACAAGACAACCTAATTCTCAGTATTCTTAGAATACCTCAGATATATGCAATAGCTTTGGCATTGTGTGAAAATGTTCCAGTTCTAATTTCTACTTCTTCTTTACTGTCATTCATAGAATTGTCAGGGTTGGAAGGGACCTTAAAGATCATCTAGTTCCAACCTCCCTGCCAATGTCAGGGACTCCTCCCAATAGATCAGGTTGCTCAGAGCCCCATCCAGCCTGGTCTTAATAACCTCCAAGGACGGGGCTTCCACCACCTCTCTGGGCAACCTGTTCCAGTGTCTCACCAGCCTCATGGTGAAGAAATTCTTCCTAATGTCTAACCTTAATTGACCTATCTCTAGTTTTAATCCATTCCCTCTAGACCTTCACTGCCCAACAGCCTAAAAAGTCCCTCCCCAGATTTCTTGTAGGCCCCCTTAAGATACTGGAAGGCCACAATAAGGTCTGAAAACCTTGGGCTATTTTTCATCATCCTGGGAAAGACAAATCCTGTTTATATGTTGAAAAAATGAAGTGAGCAATAATGGAGACCTAATTCTTTTCCTTCACATTGTTTGTACTACATATAACCTAAAGTTGATGCAACTGAAGGGAGAAAGAGGATCTAAAAATACAAAAAAATCCCAAACGTTAAAGGTCACGCTGGATGGGGTTTTGAGCAACCTGATCTAGTCCTTGCTCGTTGCAGGGAGGTTGGACTAAATGACCTTTAAAAGTGCCTTCCAACTCAAATCATTCTATGATTCTATGAAATGCTGGTAATAATTCAGCACAAAATGAATCTAAGCTCACAAAACAGTTTACTGAACTAATGTTTAGAGTACGACTCATGGATATGACAGAGAGTATAACATAAAAGTAAAATGTAAGACTATATCCTGACCTGTAATTAAAAAAAAACAATGATTCATTTGCCCATGTCTAAAAGCATCACTTAAAGGCCTGAGCTCCTGAAGGAATATAAAATTTAAAACCACTGTCTAAGAGGAATAAAAAAATGTGTCTTTTGGTGAGTTGTGAAAGTTGATGTAAGAGGGATCTGACAAATACTTTTTGGAACACTAACCACTGTTTCTTAGGGATCTATCAGGTACTGCCACGGTGGCTGCTGTGAATTCCAGATCTCATTCAATATAAATGAAAAGGAATTACATAAATCAATGTTTGATATTTCATTATTGATCAGGCATTTAACTGTCCTTATATTGTTGAGTGATTAGTGTTTATATAGTTTCTTGCATAGGAGTCCAATGCCTGTGCAACTCTCTGGGACTTCACACTCAAGGCTTCCAGTGACATCATGTTACATTATTGGTGTTCAGCTGCGGTGAAAGATAAAGGCATTTATTTGTCTATTTAGAAATATGGAAGAAAATTGTTCTACTTTCAAGTAATGTGATATGTTTGGGTTTTGTGGAAAGGGTTTGGTAGCAGAGAGGGCTACACATGTCACTTCTGTGAGAAGGTGTCAGAAGCTCCTTCCGTGTCTAGTAGAACTACTGGCCAAAACTGAGCCAATCAGTGACAGTGGTAGAGCCTCTGAAATAACATATATAAGAAGAGGATAAAACTGCTGCATAACAACAACCAGAAGAAAGGTGTGAGAAGTGTGAGAGAAAACAGCTCTGCAGACACCAAGGTCAGTGAAGAAGGAGGGAGAAGACCTGCTCCAGGCAGCAAATCAGAGATCCCCCTGCATGGTGAAGACCACAGTGGAGCAGGCTGTCCTCATGCAGCCCATGGTGATTAACTGTGGAGCAGATATCACCTGAAAGCCTTGGAGGACCCCATGTCAGAGAAGGCGTATGCCCAAAGGGGGCTGTGACACCATGGGAAGCCCACACTGGAGCAAGGTCCTGGCAGGACCTGTGGACCCATGGAGAAAGGACCCCAAGCTGGAACACGTTTGCTGCCAGGACTTGTGACCCTGTGGAGGACCCACTCTGGAGCAGTGTGTTCCCAAAGGATTACACCCCGTGGGAGGGACCCATGCTGGTGCAGTTTGTGGAGGAATGTAGCCCATGGGACAGACTCACATTGGAGAAATTTGTAGATGACTTTCTTTCATGGGAGGAACCCCATGCTGGAATGTGGGAATACTGTGAAGATTTCTCCACTTCAGGAGGAAGGAACAGCAAAGACAACACATGATGAAATGACCACAACCTCCACTGCACATTCCCCTGTGCCACTGAGGGTGAGGATGCTGAGAAAAATGGGAGCAAAACTAAGTTTGGGAAGAAGGGAGGGGTGAAGGGAAGACATTTTAAGATTTGGTTTTATTTCTCATTACCCTGATCTAATTTGATTGGTAATAAATTAAATTCATTTCCCTGAGTTGAGTCTCTTTTGCCTGTGATGGCAATTGCTGAGTAATCTCCTTGTCCTTATCCTGACCCATGGACACAAGCCTTTTGTTGTATTTTCTTCCCCTGTCCAGTGAAGAAGTGGGAGTGATAGAATGACTTGGTGAGCACCTGGCATCCAGCCATGCTCAACCCACTCATGGCTTAGCCACTACAGTATAACCTTAGATTTTTGAGTGGGTTAATAAAAATTGACTATGCAGTTTCTTTTAAAATGTTTCAACTGCCCTATACAATTATATTACTGTAGTAGGTGTTTTGTTCTATAAATTATTATTAAATAAATTATGTTTCAGGATGAACTTTATCTTGCTGAACCAGAAATTGATGGAATTCTGATTAAAATATCAGAAAAATTATGATCATATTCATCCAATCTGCTTTGACACTGATGAAGAAAACTGTCTTACTGGAGAAGATCTTTGTCATTGTGTTAGAGGAACTTTCATTGAAACTACTACCTAAATCAACTTCCAGATCTGAGAATGTGACAACAAAAGACTATAACTAGACTTATAAATATGTAGAAAGTTTAGCATCTCCATTTATTGTCCATAGTAGAAGTTTGGGACTACAGTGTTTTAAAAATGAATTATTCTTCCAGTCAACTGAGTAAAAAGTGGGATTCTAGTTAGAGGATTAAAATACACTAATTGTTGTGTTTGTTTTTTTTTTTTAATTTTCCAAAACCTAGATTCTGCTGCTATCAATATGTATAGAATGTTGATTTGTATATTTTCCTTTTGCTGTTGTACCTTTCTAAAACTTGGAATAGTGGAGAAAGAAAAGGAAAAAGTAGTAGCAGCCATTGAAAAAGGGGGAAAATGCCTTGATTCTTACTGTATTTTCCTATGCCATTGAATGGCATAAAATCTTCAAAAAGGAAGAAAGGAGGGAAGAGAAACCTTAGCATTTTCCTGAGAAGATAAACTACTTCATTAAAGATTTTATTATAAGGTTTTTCTTAAATAACAAAATTGAATCAGATTATTGATCAGTGCTAATATTAGCAACTTCTAGTCTAGCCTAAAAGTAGTGGTTTCCTAATGAAAATAAAAGTTGACACTAGTAATATTAATGGGTTAATATAAAAAGCTTACTTTTAGATAATTCATATGCACTTTGCAAAGCAGTATTAGCAGTTTCAACTCTGGAATAAAGGAACTATATATTGCACTGAAGCCAGAGATTACCACCTCCACCCCCCAGTATTTCTATTCATGATTAGAAACTAGTAATACATCAGAAAAAAAAATGTCTTGATCAATGTCAAAGCCAACTATATTGTCTTTTGGAAAGAAGGTTGGAAGCTCAGGCCAGGTAAAAGAAAGACACTGGTAACTTCTGTAGAGAATTTGGATAAAGTTGCTTGTTCTCAAGTCAGAATTGCTGTTTGTATTGCTGAGCAAATGTGCTCTGTCGTACACCTGCTTTTTCAATCATCCAGACTGGAACATATTGTAGTTCTTTCTCTGTGTGCCAAAGGAAACCTTAGCATACAGAGACAAAGTGCATGCCCAGGTGTCTTTCTGGAATGCATCTGAAATACTTCCAGACCATGTACTTATAGATCCAAGGCTGTAGAGCACACCTGCCGTGTGGTGTTGATTCATTTAAAGCAGTTTGGATCAGGTTAGTTTTTCTCTCTCATTTAATTTTTACTCTTGAATAGTTTTATCATGAATTTCCGAAGCAGTGGGTAATGAACAACATTGCTTAATTGCTTTTGCAGTGCTAAATAGTTTAATGATACTTTCTTTCTCTCATCTTTCCTCTTGGTTCAGGCACTGAACAAGAGCCTGTAGATTCCCAAAGCACCAAGAAAATACATCAATCGCTAAAAAAAAAAATCAAAATGAAAAGCTAAAATAGGAAGAACACTGAAAGTTCCTCAAGAAAGAAACCCAAACAACACAACAAAAAATCCTCATCACATCATATGTATCATGCATGGACATGGCCATGGAGCAACACTTCCCATGTATTCATATTCTGGTTTTCGTTAATAGAGAGTAGCCAATGGTTGGTCACCTACATTTCAATTGTACTCAACTAACATTCCAATTACGGCTCCAAAAATCTTTTTTTTTTTTTTTTTCTGTCTGTCTTCATTAAAAAGAAAAATGAGGGGAAATGATGACTTTTTGGTTGTTTGAATTTGCTTGTAATGCTGGTGTAATTCATGTCATGAAATCACTAGCTAAGTTTTATATGAAAGTTTTAGATTTGTCTCTGTATGATACAGTAAACATGCCAGTGAAAATCTAGAAGGGATAAGAGATGAGTCTAGTTAGTATGACCAAAGTTAGACAGGATCCAAGGTATGGGAAAAACAAGAACTCAGCATGCAGAAGAAATAAAAGGAAGAAAAAGTTTAATTTTGAGTGGATCACAAATTTTTACTGAGTGCATGACTGAGATCCACCATTGTAACTTGAATATCAGCATTGGTCTGTTTAGACCAACAGACAGATTAAAGGCAGCTGGCAAAGGCAAAATATGCCAGCTTTAATAGTGGCACAGAAATAGTGGCAATGAACTAGGAAAATTACTGTAGATGATCACCAATAATTTTAATTGATGAAGAAAGCTCATCCAGTGGAAAAACCTAATTGGCAAACTAGTGAGTAAAAGTGATTTAATGTGTTCTATGGATCAGAAAATAAGACCTGGCATGGAGTATTGGCTATTAGTGCAGCTGTTGTGAAGATGATCTGCATTGGAAAATTGAACTGAAAAAAAAGCCACCATGAGCAGAAGCTTTGGGAAAAGTACTGGCATATAGCAGCATTTTCTGCAAGAAGTTTAGGATTTTTGTTTTCCTGAAGTTACCACTAATCACACAGCAAATCATCATGAAGACACTATAAGAGTCAATAAGAACATATAATGATTTGTGAGGATTCAAATTATTAAATGAATAGCAAAACCAAGAGGGTGTGACCTTCCAATGAGATGTGAATATCATATATCTGAAGCTTAGCCCTCACTCTTCCTGGCATGGAAGAGTACAAAGCATATAGTGGATGTCTAGCTCAAAGTTAGATGCCTAACTTTTCTGTTAATAAAGCTAAGTGAGATTAATTATGTGTTCTATGTTAAATTTTTGTATGGCTAAATATATCCAGATATTTTTCATTGTTTGGCAGCTTTTATGGAGAGTGTTGAATTCACTGGGAACATTTGAGTAGCATTTTATTAGTGAAGAGTGGTTTTGTCTCTTTTCCCTTTTGTAAGGCAAACTCTGATTGTGACCATTTAAAACATTAGACTACCCAAGACAGATTGTAAAGTATGAACTCTCATCAATGAGATGGAAATTAATATTTTGTTGCTATGAACTACGTATCTGCTAACAATGTTGGAGGTAGCTTAAAAAGAAACTTCATGTCTTTCAGTTTTGATCATCACTTTATATTTTATGACTGAATTGATAAATCAGATAATACTATTTTGTGAAAAACTAGCCATGCAACTAAAACAATAAACTGAGACTCTGCATATATGCAGAACTATACCATACTGTCTAATGTGTCAAGTTCTGCACTGGGCAGAGAACTTGAATGAGAGGGAAATAGGTAGTTAACAACCAGTTTTGCATTTTAGCTGAGATTTAGAGAGCCCAGAACAAGAATCAGCTTAAAAATGCCAAACTCACAGCATAAGAACAAATGTGCCAGTTTTAGTCAAATATTTTTTCTCCTACTGCTATGTGCTATAAACCTTTTCCCCCACCAGGACAGATGGATAAATACAGTGTTTAATGAGACAACCTATTCTAAATAATTATCTAGCATGTGTTTTGTGCAAAGGAAAGTAGTTAAGTCCTGCATATTTTGAAACAGCTTACTGAATTTCAATTTAGCCATTCTAATATTTAATTGGGCTGCTGACTATGTCTATTGACTTCCAGTACTGCACAGTTACTCAAAGTCTTGTATCTGATTGGTGATAGAAGCCTGTTTCTACCACCTTATATAAAATAGCATCTTATTTGAAGTCTAGTCCCACTGAAATCAGAAGGACATCCCATGTAATAAGTGGCTGCCATTGGTGAATAAAGGTGTCAGGAACTAACTCAGTGTCTCTTTATTTTTATATAACATCCGTTTGGACAAGGTACAGCCATTTACTACTGGCTTTATATTCATCTGATCAGCTGTACCTGGGGTTGGCTATCAGGTAAGCCAAGTCACTGTTTGGATGTAAAATCCTCTGTTAAAGCTGGCTTGATTTGATTTAATGTTGAATTATTTGGAAGATCATTGATCTTTCTCTACTCTGGAACTTTTATTTTGTTTCCAAACTCTGCAGTGCTTTGAACTGTGTTTGCTGTTAAGAAGCTTTTTTGTAAAATAAAGTTGTGGTAAAAAAAAATTTAAAAAAAATGCATGGAGGTTACCTGGAGACTTCACAACGTGACATTTTCTCTGTAAAAGTACTGTGTAAGAAGTAAACAGCAATATAAGAAGAAAAATGTCCTTTTAAAAAGCACAAGCCTGCTACACAAGATAAGCAGAGGGGATAATGAATGTTATAAACCCTGAAAATTACTGCTTATTTTAGAAAAGTTTACATATCACAGAGGAAAAAAAAAATTGATTAAAAGAACGGAGTAATTTGTGTACACAAAACTGTAGTTCTTCCCCCAGTTAAAAGGAAAACAACCTCAAGTTTTATCACTTACCTTGTGTTTCTTTACAAATAAGAACATTCTGGTATTGCTGTTCAGGCTACCAATAGTCATGTATTGTCAGCTCATGTAGGGTGTTACTTTGTCATGTCGCAGATTTGTTGGGATCATCAGCTAATCAGTAGGTAATACTGAGTTACTAAGTTTTATTTAGATTACCAAAATACATTCTGTAAAAAGCAGGAATAACAGTAGAAATTCAATGTGAGCAAAAATGTAGTTGTGAATGCCCAGAAGCAGTGATTTATAGGACAAGAATGTTTGTCCAACTGTCTTTTGCACTAAGTCCTTAACATTTCTCTTGTTGGTGCCAAGGGCACCTGACTGCTAAGGTTTAGAAAGATATCCCAAATTCATTTCAAACACCAAATGTCAGACACTAATGAATCAAATTTTCCAGTTGTACATCAAACAAACTTCCTTAGGCTTCTTCCAAAGTTTTTCCAGTCAATGACTGGCATTTGATGTCATAGACTTAAGAACTAGTTAAGTCAATCAGTTGCCTTCTTTAGTTTTGATTTAATTTTGTTTTTAATTAAATAATCTCCTCCGTTTTCAAGGTACTAGATTAATGATGAACTGTGATCCTACCAGATCTCTGTACATGTTAATTTCAAGGTCTCACAAACTGGAAATCCCTGACTTTGTGCATCCAAACAAAGGAAATTACACAGCTGCCCTTTCATCTCCACAGACAGTCTGTAAATGCAAATAGTAGAAGCACTGTAAAAGCCAAAGTCTTGTAAACTTTTAATTCTTCACTCAGATGTTCTCTGGTGTTCTTCTGCCTGCTTGGTCTTGATTTCTTCTCCCTGCCATCAGAAAGAGAGGCTACTGCTACCTGTCCTACACCGTCTCTCCTCATCTTTGAAGATAGTTTCATCTTTGGATAAGTACTAAAACATCTGGAATAAATTGGGAGTGCCACTGCTTCCCTGTTGACTATTCAGTCTATGAATAGTTAGGTTAGATGTTAAACCTTCAGGAAATTAATATTCTGCCAGATGAATCCTACTATTAATCAAATATATGTCAAAGAATAAGAATTATGAAACATTCCTTGTATGTCACATTTCATTAAAAAGACAATGTTTTTAAGAGTATTTTTTATTATTTATTTTTCAGTGTCTAAACATTTTCCTCAGGCAGATGACTGTGAGACTAGAGTAAGATAAAATAAAGAACATTGACCTGTGCTGCACCTATGACAGAAGTATTGGACCTGACTGAAAACTAAACTTCTTCCATAAAAAAGGAGAAAATATGCAAAGGAACCCAACAACAGTACTGATTAACAAGACACATGATAGACAGCTGTGGGACATAAAGGTCATCACTAAACATGAAACACATTTACCCTTTTAGCTGCAGTGCTGTGGTCTTGTTCAGGCAACAAGCCCTTGAGATTTCACTGTTACTCATCTATGTTGAGTTACATTGCTAATTTGAATGCCTGGTGATTATGCTGTGTTATGATATCAATTGAAAGGTCAATGAATTCAGGAAATTACCTTCTTATAGCTTATATGACAGTCTTTTCATGATTTTCAACAAAAATTGAGTAGCTGATTACAACTAATATCAAATAAGACAATATTTAGAGAATATAAAGATAATATTCACAGAGAGATATGATGTACTTGTTAGAGGTTTTAAAATAATGATTAATGAATGAAAAAAAAACCCCAACAATTGAAGTTCCCCTATATAAAACATTAGCTCTATTTCATATAATGAATAAGGCAAATAAAAAAAAAATATAAAATTTGTTTCAAATGCTCCATGGTTCATATTTTTTTCTTTCCTCTGCATTTTAAAAAGTATTTATGCACAGATATGGAGAATAAAACAATGCTTACAAATATTTGTTTAAATTCCAGATGGGTGTTCGGTTTAACTGTTTTCAAACTGCTTTTGTTTGCAAACTGTAAATATTTATAGGAAAAAGTTTTTGCTTGTAAGGATGCTTGGGGGAATACCATTTTTTCTGTTGATACTCACATGAGAAAAAGACATATGGACATACGTATTTGTTATTTGCTGTTTAATATTCTTTACTGTTCTCTTTACAGTCAACTATACCAGGAGCAGAAGCAACATTATGTGATGGTGATGATTAATCTTGTACAGCAAATTTTGAGTAGCTATTGGAAACTGCAGGCTGCATTTATTCACATTTATTGTCCAGTGAATTATTAAAAAAAATATAGAAAACTAAATAATGAAAAATCTATTAGTAATCAATGGCAAAAAAATTTTTTCCCCTCATGATTTATTAATTTTAAGGAGCTTTTTGCAAAACAGTTTGTTTCTTTCTTACAGAGCTTTTCTGACTTGGTCCTCTTAGAGCACTAGCTTTGGCAACAGTATGAAAAATTGAGAAACTGTGAGTTCACATCATGCATTCTATGAAAGTCTAGTGTGAAATTAATTTTACATAGAAAATTAACAATCTTCTGGATTTAATTACTACTTTTAGAGGTTAAAACGTATTTACATGTGAACAAGCTCACTCGTTACAGTTCTGTACTCAGAATTCCTATATGAAACAATTTGTGTCATTTGAGCACTTGAACTTGCAAAATCTTAAATTTCCAAGATCAGATCTAACTAAGCATTTAAAGTATGTCCTTAATTTAAAAATTAAAACATGAACAATCACTGATGACCACTTTTCTAGATAGAGCTGTGAAAGCTTTCTCTCTTTTTTTTTTTTTTTCCCTCTTTTCTCTAGGAATGTAATTTTAAACTTGCCACAGTCTTTGTATACCGACTATTGTCGGTATAAGCCCTGCATAATGTTTTGTGCTGCTGTTCATTATAATCTATGTTATAGCACAGAAGGAAGATAATAAAGCCTTTATTTCTGGTCTTTTTTCTCTGGTTTTCTTGTTCTCCATGCAATATCAATTCATCAGAAAGTCATGAGAAGCATAAAATCAAATGCTACTCCCAAAAATACCTAAAAAGCATACTCTGAAATTGTATGAAATTATGACCCAGATTAATTAAATCTTTTTATTGATCTATTTTGTCTCAGATGTATGACTTTTATTTTCTTTGATCTCTTCCATCCACTTACTTACTAAAATATTACTTGAATTGAAATTTATTCATTGTTAGAGCAGCCCTTCAAAACTGAAGTTATTTGATAAGGCTGGCTGTGTCATCCAATATATTTCACCTTCTAGTTCTTAAAATTCAGTAGCAATAC
Source organism: Chloroceryle amazona (assembly GCA_027560015.1). Classification (NCBI taxonomy): domain Eukaryota; kingdom Metazoa; phylum Chordata; class Aves; order Coraciiformes; family Cerylidae; genus Chloroceryle; species Chloroceryle amazona. The sequence goes on along the minus strand of JANHFX010003625.1, from coordinate 7,542 downwards.
CACCAAGAACTGAAGAGAGGGAGGAACACTCAAGAAAATATTGATTTTTAAAATATTTTGTCAACAGCTAGATCTTGAAAATTGAAATGTAAAATGAAACTCTTGATAGGAAGAACAAGACATGAATGAGGAATATATCTGTAATAGAGGAAATGAACACTCCAACACAAAGATCACTTTCTAAGTATTTCTGTCTCATTATCAGCTCTCAGTGTAGAATTGAATGTCTCAGTAGGCTAATAAAGTCCTTTAAGGACAAAACAGGATTTTGAGGAGGGGATGTGCATATTCATGCTACTAGCACATGTACCCAACAACTAATGTAAGTCAGACTGTTCTGGATATAAAATATAACAGTAGAAGAACTAGAAAGTTTGACTGCCATGCACTCAACATTTTAAAATTAATTTTATCTAGCTTGTGTTAGTAATAGTCAATATTCTTTATAATAATCCACTAAAAATGTACATCACTTGAAAGAGTGAAATATTTGTGGCGTATGTTTACAAAGTCAAAATCAATTTGGTTTACAGTGGTACTTCATTTCAGCTGAAATTTATGTCAGGGAAACTACCTATTGAAGAATGCAATTTAAATTGCAAGCAAATGCTTCAACAACACAACTTTTATAGTTTTTTATAAGAAGAGACATTCATGTACCCAATATGTGTTTTCCTCCACCCATTGAAGGGTACTAGACCTCTGCATTGTCAACACTAAACATAAGTATAAAAGGAATAAATAAAACATATCTGTCATTTTTGAAGGGCCAGTCCAGTAGTTTTCAAAAACTGTGGAAGAAAGGAGGAAGGATTCAAACACAGCTACTAGTATACTTAGAAGATGAGCATTCAGTTGTGATTCTTTTGCAAAGTGAAAGGATGTGGCAGTTTTAAGAAGAAATATTTATTGTGTACTTGTCTATAAATGTGACTAATGTAGCAAGAATATTGAATTTTGTAAATGTGACAGGTAGATAACATAGAAGCACAATGGTTTCCCTGAGTTTTCCTAGTGTTTGCTTGATGTTTTGAGGGACCTTGCAACTAAAATCATTCTACTTTTTTCCAATGCATGATGATCACAACATACAGAAAGCAATTTTTATTTTTTCTAAGCTGGACAGCACAAAGTCTACATCAGCTGTCCTTAAGATAGAAAACAAGCAGGGAGATGCCTGTCTGCTTCAGAAAAATTATGATCACTGAATACAGATGAATCTATTTGACCTGCACTGAGCCTCATCAAACAAACTGACCATCTGTCAACCTTCTCTGACCCTTGTTTTCAGCATTGCTTTCATGGAGTATCCGTGTTTTCCACAAACAGGATTTTTTGCCCTCAGACCAATCAGACACATAATGATTTGTTTTTTCAGAGGTCTTGGCATTCAGAACATTTGAAGTGCTAGAATGTGACAAAATAAAGGCACTAGAAATTTCGTAAGAGGCAAGATGATACTGCTTTTGGTCTAGAATATGGAACAGTCCAGCTTTAGTAACACAGAATTTTGTAAAACTCAACATCTCTGTCATGAAATATTTTGTAATATCTTGTAAATTTGTCATGTTGGCATTTAAATTTATAAATAGGTCTTAAGCTGACATTTGTTTTATTACCAACCATTCCCATATAACTCCTCAACCTGAACACACAAGTTTAGTTATAGCTCTTCATATCTGGAATCCTTCATGATTATTGTTAGAATAGTGCCCTGCCCCTGGGTTAAGCACTTCAGTATAAGTTGTACACTCAATCTTGACTTCCAGCCATAACCATTTTATTGAAAATAAGTAACTTCCTTTTTATCATTTGTTTGTTTTTTTTTTTAAACTGCTGGTTTGCTTAGTCAATTTTTATGTGGTGATTAAACACTGAAATGAGTTAATGGTTTTCACTTTGATAAATTATCTTGTTACAAGTATATAGCTGCATCATCTGGCACAGGCAAAAAGTGATGGTAAACAGTATGAATACTATTTCAAATAGTACTTCAAAAAGCACTTGCTTTCTGAAATCCAGTCTTTGGAAAATAATATGTATTTTGCCAAAGGTAACATTGTAGAGACAGACTAAAAATTTACAAGAAAACATTCTGAAGGCAGAGGAATCACCTCTGAATACTGGCATTTCTTTCACAGTTGTTCATAGTCTATTATGATCTGAACCTGTGAAAACCCTAATATTTCTTGTAAAGTCCTCCCAGAGGTGAAAAAAGCAGCTTAAAATGTGAATGTGAACATAGCAGATAATTAGGTGAACGTGTGTTTGATAATTTTGATAAAACTTTGACTGAAGGAAAGTGACATGTCCTGAATCAGTCAGCAGACTGATCATGTATTGTGCTTCTGCACACTAACTATTTAGATCTAGGAAGAAATAGTCTCTGAAAGAAGGTGAAGAACTTGGCTGAAAGAAAGATCTGGGAAGTGATGGAGGATCCAAGAGCTCAGACAACTGTGTGAAGATTAATGATGGGGGATGGCCAGGGCCTTTGGGCAGTAATACAGAGGCTGGTGACTGTGAACAGCAGCATAGCAAGAACCAACATGACCTTCTGACTAACTTTCCTGGACCAGCAGTGACCTCCCTGCAGGGAAGTGGTGCCAAAACCCATTAAACTTATCACTGAAGGGAAGGGAGGGATGGAAGGAGGAATCAAGCAAGCGAGCAAGTGAGAGAACAAGCATGTGAGAGGGTAAAAGTGGAGTAAAAACTCTAATCTGCTTGGTTCTTAAGAAAACCCCAGGATCTATATCCACTGTGGGTTGCTACATACCCTGTCCTTAACCATGACAGATCCTTATAGCAGAATTCATTTTACCTAACTCGACATCTACCTCATAGTTATTTGCAATAGATGACACTGTTGTACCCAATTTTCCCTATTTATCCCTACTGACTGTTCAAAACAAGGTGTTCGGATATGTCTGATGGAAGACAGAGCAGTTACACTCTTGGTGATATCACTGTTCATTTGAATATTTTATTAAATGCTCACAGGCTGAAAGACAAGACATCTATCCCTTGTTGAAATGTATTAACTTTCAGATGGATAATTAATGCAGATAAGAAATTTTTGAAAACTCCATGCCTGTCAGAAATGTGAAGCAAGATTATTGTAATTTGAAATATGGTCATATATAATATATGGACCTGAGGATCCTACTGGACAAGAAATTAACTGTGATCCAGCAATGTATATAGGATAACATTTTACTTATTCACTGAAGCTCAGGAAGTAACTGCTGCATGATGAACCACTTTTTGGCTGTAAGAGGGGGAAATAATGCTTCTTGGGTCTGGTCCAAAAATGATCTTGAAATGAATAGTAATAGTTCCCTTTATTTCGTTGGATTAATATTAGACTCTTAAGCAGTGCAGATTTTAATTCATTGTCCTGTTTGGTTCAGGAAGTATTTTTATAGCAAAGAATTTAAATTCAGACTTGGTTTCAAAGAAGTAATGACAGGCTCCCCAGGCTCACAGCTTTAACACTTCTGTGTTGTTTCATTCCAGACAGTTATGTAGGTTAGCTAACATCAAAATTGCTCACTACTAGAATGTTCTTGGAAAACTCAAAGAGAAAAAAATGCTAACATGTTGACAAGATATGGTGCTGTTGACTCAGTAAGTGGCACTCAAATCACCGTGTGAGCACTATCTCAGAAATCAGGTTTTTGAAATTAACTCATACATAGTTTGACATTTCTTTGGGGATTTTTGCCTTTTATTACAATGAAACAAGACTGTAATAGTTGAAAATATCCTAAATGCACAAAGATGGGTGAATTAAAGGCTTGATACTAATTATATATTAGATGCTTCAGAGGACTACCCTTTAAATGCTGAATAAGTGAGAATAAATCACATATACTATTGCTTTACTCTAACTCCTGCAGCAATCCCTGTCCTGGTTTTGGCTGGGATGGAGTTAATTTTCTTTCTAGTATCTGATTCAGTGCTGTGTTTTGAATTCAGTGTGAGAATAATGTTGATAATTGTGACATTCAGGATGTCTAGTGCTTGTCTCGAACAATCCAAGAGGTAAGTCATGTACTTAGGCACTCAGGATATCTGTTGCCTGTCTTGAGGCATCTAAGAGTTAAAGAAGATTTCTGGATGGACTAAAGAGGTGTCTCAGTAACCCAACAAACCATTTTACTCCCCACCCCCCGACCTGAGAACTGGGGAGTTTAGTGTGGGACGTTCTGAGATTGGAGACAAAGGAGTTCTACAGCTGATGCTGGGAGCAGAACGTCCAGTGACAACCAGGCCTTGAAAACCACCAACTTAGCAGGAAAAGATAAAGAGTGCCAGTCTCAAGACGCCTCCTCGGACCGAACCTCCCCTGCAATAAATTAATCCAGGGGCGACAGTTGTCTCAACCTCCTCTTTTGCAACCATCTGCAGGACATAGCCTTGGCTTTATATTCCCCCCCCTCTCCTGTCTTGGAGGAGCATGGAAAAGATAGAAGTTTCTGACCTCTACAGGGAGGAAAGTGGGGGTGCAGTGGGCAAGAACTGTATAAAAATCTGGACACGAAGAAGAAGAAGAAGAAGAAGAAGAAGCACTTCCCCACCGAGGACATCACCGGACCGGGGTGGTAACTATCCTATCGCTTGCTGTGCTCTGCATTTCTGCTTTCTCCTTTCTTTTCTGTCCCTGTTTTCTTCCCTGTCCTATCTGCTCTAGGGACTTTGTTGTGCTACTCTAATAAAAGTTTGTTGTGTATGTGCCATCTGGCCTCATTTGCATCTTAATTTCACCATTCGGATCACCTTTAAACCTTTTCACAGGTCCTGCCAGACAACAGAGGGGTGCAGCTCCTGTGCGGCTTAGACCAGGGGAAGGAAGGCAGAATCCAGCCGCACCCAGCCTCCCACTGCAGTGAGGAGCGTTAGAAAGCAAGGGGGTTCTGCCCGATCTCTCGTAAGACCACACACCAGCCCCAGTGCCTATTTGTGTACCTGATATTGTGTTATCTTTGTTTTGTCCTGGCAAGATCAAAAAATGGCTATGTATCCGAATACCAGATCATGACAATAATACACTCATGTTTTAGTTGTTGCTAAGTAGTACTTATCCTAAGTTAAGGATTTTTCAGTTTCCCATGCTCTGCCAGCAAGCAGATACACAAGAATCTGGGAGGGAGCATGGCCAGGACAGCTGACCTGAACTAGCCAAGGGGATATTCCATACCATAGGATGTCATGCTCAGCATATAAACTGGGAAGAGTTGACTGCGAGGTGAAGATCACTGCTTGGACATCGTTCAGTGAGTGGTGAGCAATTGCATTGTATATCGCTTGTTTTTTCTTTCTCTCTCTGTTATATTCCTTTCCATTAAAATTAATATATTATTATTGTCATTGTTTAGATACTATTATATTTTATTTTAATCATTAAACTGTTCTTATCTCAACCCACAAATTCTTTGAGTTTTTTTGCCAATCCTCCTCCCTATTTCACTGGAAGCTAGGAGGAGGAGTGAGTTAGCAGCTGAGTGTTGCTTAGCTGCTGCCTGGGGTTAAACCTCGACAGTCCCACTTAGCTTGTTGTGCTCAGAATCTAGAATAAGGCCCCTATGATTCTGTCACAGAGCCAGTTATGTTCTGAAGGAAAAAGGACACTAATGTAATTATGATCCAAAGTAAGCTGCCTATCTTTCTCTGAGATAAATCTGGTCTCTATTGATTTACTTAAAATGACACTGTACACTGTGAAAGTCCCTACACCCTACCTCAAGTAGGATGTAATTCAGTGCAATTTGATGTGGTTTAATGCCTTATTTATCTAAAGTCATACATATGCTATGCATCTACTTCTTACACTTATATTCTTGATTATTTTGGCACAGTGTTTATAAACTCCATGTTTAGGAATAGAAAAATATTTTCTTTTTTTTTTTTTTTTTAGAATGTGGTGTATTTTGGGGATCAGTCACAACGACAAATATTCTGTGTGTTCTTTCTTGATCTGATGGATGAAAAGGTCTCCAGGGTATCATAAATTTTATAAAAGGCAGCCAGAGATTTTAATTACCTTTTAAAGATGAACGGTATGTACAACAACATGTAGCTTGATAATTGAAAGCTGCACATGCTGGAGATTAATACTTGCTTAGTAGTATTTCCATTTACTGAATGTGTCTGGCCAGGTCCATGTTATTGTGACAAAATGTATTTGGTGCATCTTGATGATCTAGGTGATAGATTTTAAATTTGGAGTACAGTGCAAAGATTTTTCTTAAATGAATCTAAGGTATTTGATTTCTTGGTTTCAAATAACTAAATCTATCATACATCGGTTCCATTAGCTCGCAGAACCTTTTAAACAGATCACAAGTCCCTTCAACATATTTTTGTATTATCATTAATTCTTTTTAAAACTGATGTGATGAATATGCCATACTGTGTTTCAATGTGATTCTTACAACTTTGCTACATGTCAAGAGTCCTGCCTGGCTGACACTGAAAGAATCCACTTTTTCCTGAACTCTTTTTCTTTTTAGCTGCTACAGGTTACATATAATATTGTTCAGAAATAGTAGAATTTGCTTACTTATTGAAGAAAATTAAATAAAAAAGAAGCAGAAATCAGTAGTTAGCTATGCTGATACGGATTGCTGTTCTTCTCTGAGCTACATTTTCCCTCTACTAATTTTAGATAGAAGTTGTCTTACTATGCTAAATAGCTGTTGATAACTCTAATTCTCTACCACCATCCCAGAAGAGAGGAAGAACATAAAAAGTTTTGACTGTTTTCATATTCCTTAAATTTTACTACTATCTGATTATACAGTATTCCTTCCCTTTTCTTGCAATTGTTTTCTGCAGAACCACCCATTACAGTGTGAAACATCCTTCCTACTTTCTCTTTTCATGAACATACATAATGCATACATACTAGGCTCTATTCTTTTCTAATTTGAGACAGTTTTCCTTTGTGATTTTGAAAGACACTACATACTATATATGGGAAGTATTAAATTTGTATTCCTGTTTTTAGAATTATTGCTATGCTTTACCTTTAAGTACAATGAAGCCAGATTCCACATATTTTGAATCTAAGAATGGAAAACTTATCTTGAATAATATCCCCACGACCTCATTCTATGCCAGTTGTGAGCTTTATGGATGATTCATCAAGGGAATATATTATGATGGTACATCCCCTTCAAATACTTTGCACTTGGTAATCGTCCTTCAGCCCCAGACATGCAATCTGATCAGACATGCTAGAGGAGTTTCATTGTGTAAATGGGCTGAGATTCAGGCCAATAAAGTATAAGTAAGCACAGTAATAGTGACAGTTGCTAATATCAGTAGTAAGTGAAGGCTGTCCAAATAAACTTATTTACTTAATGTCAAGTTCAATTGAAATAGTTATCCAAACTAAACAGTAACAAGTTGCATGGAGGTGTACATACTGTCCTGTTACCACTTTCTTACAAAAGGAACAATAGAATAGAATCCTAGAATAGATTGGGTTGGAAAAGACCTCCAAGATCATCAAGTCCAACCCCTGATCCAACTCCA
>JANHFX010003624.1:0-11471 GCA_027560015.1 Chloroceryle amazona | reverse complement strand
GGGACAGCCACTTCTCACTCGTGCCCTGTGACCGGACAAGGGGGAATGGATGGAAGCTGGAGCACAGGATGTTCCACCTCAACATGAGGAGGAACTTTACTGTAAGGGTCACAGAGCCTGGAATGGGCTCCCCAGAGAGGTTGTGGAGTCTCCTTCTTTGGAGATTTTCAAGACCCACCTGGCTGTGTTCCTGTGTGACCTGTGCTAGATTATCTGGTCCTGTTCTGTCCTGTTTCTTCGGACTTGAAGATCTCCAAGGTCCCTTCCAACCCCTGACATCCTGTGTGTGAACCTCAACAGCTCTGCACTGAAACCCTGGAGAAACAAAGGGGAAACTAGATCCTCATAGATCCTCACGTTCCCTTGGTGGAAATGCTTTTGGCTGTGACCAAGTGCATGCTCTGGCTGAAATGGGACAACTGGCCAGGAGGTGTTGGCCACCCTGATAATGTCTTCAGAGAGTTAGAGTGCAGGTAAAATCTGTTATACGCTGGTCTAACAAATGTGTAGCCCAAGCCACATAACACACTGGTCTCCAGTTCTGCTCAGCATCACTTACCATGCCCTAGGGTGTGGACAGCAAGGTTTTCCTTATCCTCCCCAGCACAGCGATCCCCGTGTTGGAGTTGCATGAGAAAAATCTAAGTATCAGCACTGAAATCTTCTTGTTTGGTTGTGTTTTCTAAAGGGCAGTTTCATGTAAAACCCCACTAAGTACTAGCTGAAAAAAACCTGAAACACCCTTTAAAATGCTTTTACTTCAGATGTTGTGGGTTAGCTCAGGGTGAGCACTTCTCTTGGCTTTTGTGAAGAGTCCTAAAAACCCCAGACTTTGTGGCTTATTTTAAATCAGAGAATGAAAACACACTGCAGAGCTCTTCCAAAGAGAAATTATTTTTAATTTTTTAAAAATTCCATCGAATTGTCACTACCCAAGCCATCCCCTGTGCTAGTAGGATGGAGGCAGGGACTGGAATGCTATTGCAACTCAGGCAGCTGTTGAGCGTGTCACCCGGTTTCAAAACGTTTGGCAAAAGTTGTAAATGCAGTTCTAATGAGATCGACTTGTCTGCAGCTAGCAAACAAATACCAGCCGCACCAAAATGTTTGTTTGCTGTGGGACTTAAAGGAGATTGCGGTAACCGTTCTGTGTTCAAGGGTCCATGTCAAGAAAAGTTCAGCTCAAGCATAAGGCAGTGACACTGGAATGCAGCTGTTTCTCCAAAACAGTCACTTACATAAAACCTGAGAAAAACCCTCCCTCTTTTCTCTTTTTTTTTCCTCCTTCTTCCCTCCATCAGGCTTCTTTCTGCTAGCTCAATGCGTGAGATTCTTTACGAAGGCTACACAAGCAAGCTACAAACTGAAGTATGTTTTCAAATGGGATGTTGGAGGATGGGCTCCTGGGAGGGGACAGATTGCCAAGGCAATCTACAGCATCTCTCACCTCCCAGGTAACCCCAGGCAGGTAGGGCTCCATCAGCAGCTCGGGTTGGTGTGGAGAAGAAGTGGCACTCAGCTGAGCCACCCAGGGTCTGCACTATGAGAGTGTAGGGCTGGAAGACCAACCAACATACTGATACCTCAACCATGAACTATCTACAACACTTCAGTACAACTTGCAATCTTCCACATGTTCCTCTTCCTCGGCAAACACGGGAATCCTGTTGTTAAACTTCTTTTCTTTTAGATTTTCTTTTATGGTTCTTTGATCTTAAGTGCAAAGGACTGGTTGAATTTTTGGTATCGTGACTACTCTCTTGCCCTTTAATACATCTCTTGTGCCAAAGAATATTAATTACTGGAGGCTACAGTGAAGTCCATCCCTACCCCCACTTGAGCCTCTGAAATGAACAGTGAAGTTGAACTTTGCCAGCAACTGTTAGGAAAAGGGCCAAGAACAGCCTAAGAGGAAAGATACTGAGGATTTTTTGTTTCGTTTTCTGCTAAACTGTGTTTCTGTAATTACAAATACTTTGTTGAAATTGTGGAGGAAAGGAAGTGCACATAAAATGGTCTATACAATTAAACTAACTACCTACTAGAGTTGAAAGAATATAAAGCTGGGCTCACTCCGTTGCACTCACACGGCCAAAACCCCTTCGCAAACAAGAATTTGGCTTCAGAGGTCAGACCTGGAGACAAATCTGAGTTTAACTTCAGGCTCCTGTGCCACATTGGCTGGTTTATGACTGCCCCAAATGGCCTAAAGGCAAAGGACATTCATACTAAACAAAAGCAATGGCTGAAAGAAAGAGGAGTTTGAAAGCTGTCATTTCCAAATCCCTTCTACTCAAAAGCTGGTTCCTGACTGGATCAGGAACCCTCAACAAGGCAGCAATTACTTTATGCTCCTAGAACTGTCTTCTCCTAGACTAGAGAGAAACAGGACTACCTCATTTTGCTCAGATTCACAAGACTGCTGCTTTAATCATTCCCTGTTTGCTCCTGACACTTCTTCCCAAGCTTAGGTTTGTAAATTACTGAACAACTAAGGTGAGATCACTCACCAAGGCAACTTTCTCTTCATTTCCAGACTGGATGATTCTCAAGTATCAAGTGCTGGGAAACAAACTGTGTTCCTTAAGTAGACAATAATGTAAAGGAGTAGTTTGCTATACTTCAAATACTGTTTTATACTTCCCATTTACATGTTTTTTCTCTAGGAAATGGCAATAAAAATCAAAGCAGCCTGATCCTGACTCCTGTCACACTGAGGCCTATGCAGAGTTACAAGCACAACTCACTGTAGAAGGAAAAATGCAATCCAAGAGTGAGAAAGCTCAGAATTTGGTTTATAAAACACCATTTTATGATTCAGCCTTAGGGACTTCATGGTTTTCGTTAAAGGAAAATTAAGCTTATTCTTGTTTGTTAAAGATACAGTGAACCAAAGGATGAATGCATCCTATCAAGCACTTTCACCTTCCATAGTAACAAGTCCCATCCCTTGCACACCAAATGGATTTGACACTTAACCAATATTGCTGAAAACTTGTCCAAAAAACCAACCAAACCCAAAAAAACCAACAAGTGAGGTCTACTTTATTACAAACCTAGTTTCTAAGGCCAATTCTGACCTCGTGCAGACCTTTCTATAAGCAACAATATGCTGACATTTGGCCGAGATCAAAATAAAGGCTCCCATCTCCTCAATAAACAGCACTGCAAAGCACATTATAGTGGGAAACTGCTCAAGTACGTCCGGCTATTTTTATCCACACCGTGTGCAATTGTTTTGAAGTCTGTGACAGCAACTAACTATTGCCATCTCCGGGTGGCCCTCGGTATTGCTGCAGATGAACTCGAGTAGCTGGGGCTGCCACTCTGCACTGCTCCTCTCACAGACCCCATCACTCTCGAGCTCTTGAACGCTGGCTCCAACATTGGTTGAATCCTCCAGTACAGCTCTGTCTTGAAAGACACATGTAATATATTTGATATTAAGAAAAGGTATTGCAAGATAATTTTTCCCTCTCCTGCCTTTCTCTTGCATGAAATTGTATTAGACATCTAATCCCTGACCAAGTAGATGTGTCAAACCCAGACCTCTGCTTCTAGTAGCCCTAAGTGGTCCTGTAGCAGTTGATTTGTCTAACTGTACCTCTCCAGCCTACCTGCCTAGACAGTTCTGTAGCCACGGTGTTCAAAGTGCTTCATAAATTATTAATTTACACTGTAGACATGGTGCAAGGTGCCTGCCAACCTGATTGATATGTAGGAAGTGCAGGCACAGAACTAAGGAGAGTTGCAGTCAGAGTGTTCCTACCTTCCAGCTTGAGGTGACGACGATCTTTGCAAACAAAACTAAGTGGCTTAGAAAAACAAGACTCTCTTGGTGCCTTTTATCTGTAGGACACATCTGACATCTGCAATTTTCCAATGTGTTTTAATATTAATGAGCTAGCGAGTAACTTCTAGCTGAGTAACCCAAGAACATTTTTGTCCTCACACACTCTTCTGTCACTCCTGCAACTCCCAGCTCTGATCATGAACAGAGGGAGTGAATGCAGTGCTACCTTCTTCTGCAATAGAAATATGGGTGTTTGCTCCAAAGGGCCTGTGAAAAACCTTCCATTCCCTGCTGGTTCTTCAGCCAGGTGTGCTCTGTAGGGACAGGGAAAACTGGAAAGGATACCAACCAGTCATCTCACCTGCAGAAGTGCCACGGCACAACAGCACTGATGCTCTGGCAGGAGAACTTGCATCTCTGGTACCTGCTGCTGTATCTCTTCTGAGATTGCAAGTGAGACTTGAACACTCCACTTGCCTCTTATTTCTCCTTAACCACCATACAGACACAAGCCTAGATGCCTCAGAGTGAATCAAGCAATTCCCAACATCTGTTGGACATGCATTTAATTTGGATGTAAAATTTACCCTTAAATAATAAAAGCATCCAATCTATTATTGTTTTTTTAAATTGGATCACTGCAACTCTCCTACACATTTGGAATCCTGTAAGAACATTGAATGAATTCAGGTACAAATTACACAGTTGCCCTTGTTTGTTGCCCTTCCCTTCACTGTTTAGATCTTGCTTATTGAAAACAGACCTGTCCCGAAGGGAGGTTACTTTTGAAGATGTTTTACAAGCTGTTAAACTGAACGTCTGGAAGTTCTGATTTGTGTGACCGATGATTTCAGCCCCAGTGTTACTCGGACTGAGATGCTCGGCCCCCTTCCTACTGCCGACCAACCCGGGGTGAGTTGTTACCTCCTTACTCTGCCCAACAGTGGCACCCAGTGGTCAAGCGTTTCTGCGAATACTTTGGCAAACGGCTGCTTTGAAAAACATTCCCGGCTCTCTGGATTTCCTAAACACAGCTAGGGGCAGTTTAAACACACTAACCTAGAGCTACAAAACTCTCTAGGAAGCCTGAGACCACCACTGCCGGTGAAGTCTAGGCAGAGGTGGGAAAAAGGCACAGCACCTGAAATGCTGCACAGAAGGCAGTCAGCCAAAAGCCAAACAGGAGATGGGGTTACTGCAGGGTCAAGAACATCAGCAAAACTGTTATTTGGAAAAAAACAAGTAGGCCACCTCAAGGAATGAGATATTGTATAGGTCCTTTTCTAAGGAGCTACAGGTTGCAACAGGATTCCTGGCTAAGAAAATATCATATTGCCCTTGATGATGCAGCTCTGCTTTTCTAAAGGTCCTAGCACCTCAAGCCCATATAGCAATTGGTTTACACTCGATGCAATTTCCCAAGTGTCAAAAGGAGTAGCAGGGCTAACAAACTCCCAGGCATTAAAAGGCAGTCATGAATCTCAGTCCTAAATTATTTTCCATCAGTAGCCACAAACGAACGATGCTTCAGATTTTGGGCATTAGCCAAACAGAAACACGCAGAGGTGAGCCCAGATGTGGAATCCAGAACTGCACTCTGGCAGATTTCATTTCAATTTCATTTCAATTTCATTTCAATTTCTCCCCTCTTACGCAAAGAAACTGGCTGCAGGTGACTCATATTTATAGTCTCTGTAAATAAGCTAAAGCAAGGGCAGATGTCAGGACAGCAAGTCAGACAGAGAAGGGAGAAGACAGGAAAATCATGCTCTGAAGTGCAAAGAAGGCAGCACGAACAGAACAAAAGCTTTTCTCACCAACTGGTATCTCATAGCCACCTTCTTATCATGAGCTGCTCTGGCTTCTGAAAAACATGATAATTTCTAACAGAGGCAGACAATATTCAGCACTACAGCAGTTGAACTCTTGAAAAAGAATTTAATAAGACAAACAGCTGCACAATACAGGTAAAGCATACATCATAGATTGTTTAAAAGTGACCTGAATTAGTCCTTTCGTAACTGGACAGTTTCTTCTTTAATTGCATCTTTTGTGACAATGCAAATCTTAAGCGCGTCCCCAGTGTACACATCTCTCTCAGCAGCAGAAATAAAGACATCTTTAACCAGCTGCAAAGCCTTTTCCAGGGTCAAAGGTACATGTTCCACGTTTTGCATGTTCTTGAAGCCAATCTAAGAACAGATGAAAATGTATTTTAAAGAAAGCCTGATCCAACCAGCGTGAAAGCCGTTTCAGTCTCGGCACTAGAATGAATACATTTCGACAACTTAAAAAGAAGAAATTGGCTCTTTTAGAAACCCAAAGCTGGCAAAAATATTCCTTCACAGCTTACAGCTGCATCAGAACTTTGCCAGTGCTCTTACAAAAGCATGGGGATGGGAAAAGGAGGGGAAGAGTCAATTTACTTTGCCTCAAACTCGTAGGCAATAAAAAGCTATTTATGACAACTTTATTCCTGCAGAAAACTTTATTTTTCTTCTGTTAATAAAGCTGAAAGCTAACATAAAACTAGCACAAAGCTGAGAACCTGGAGTTGTTTAAAAAGTTCTATTCCTTACTCAGCTAATTTGAGCTGAGTGCTTACTGCTTTAAGCACAAAAGTTGCATTGACATCAGGCTCAGCTGACTAAATACCAACACCAATGTCAAAGAATAGAATGAGCAAAATATGATTTGATATTTCTCTCATTTAACAATGAACAGCTTCACTTCAGTATGAAAATATGGTTCAAATCATTTCAGACAGATGTAACTGAATAAGTTTCCATCAGATTTATATAAGAGCAGCCTTAGAAGATGGTATGTGAGTTGATGGAAAGCCTTAAGTGTTGTACAAGTGTATGTTAAGTGATAAAATGTATGATATACACCTACTAATTCTATCTTCTTAATAATTCCACATTTGCCTGCATTTTTAAACAGGCACTCCACTGCAGCATGTTAAAAAACTGAACAGATTTTAAAGCAAAACTTTGCTTTCTCCTGAGAAAATAAAGCAACCCAAGTTCTAATGTACAGATTACCTACCCTACCTGTAATACATCTAAACCTAATACACCCCAGAAATAAAGCTACATTAATTTGAATGTCATAAATGTTTACTGAGATAATAAAAGGTAAAAAACCAACCAACCAAAACGCACACAAACCAACCCAAGAGAACTCTCTTACCTGGTTATCAAGCAAGGGCTGCAGCATAGCACTTGCTGACCCAGCAGCTTTGAAAGAATCTCTCTGGTAGGAGCCCACTGGATCAAAGCTGTATACTGCTCCCTTTCCTGAAAAGAAAGAAAACCAACAAAATAAACGTATGTAATCACAATCCAGAGAGATTTAACATCAAAAACTAGCTCTCTCTGTAAGGAGTCTCTGGATCCCAGCAAACTTTTGCTAAATAACACCATAATATGTTCAGACAATGCTTTGTACAGCAGGCTCGCTATGGTTGTAGCCTAGTCCTACATGCAAGGTTGTTTTCAATATTTAAACTAGAATCATGCTCTAACAGACTTTTCTCCAGTACCTACCCCAGGAAAAAAAAAGTGCTGATCCAGAATAATCAAAGCAGAAGAATGTGCTAGAGAGCAGTGCTGCAGAGAGCTCTGCTGGTTCCAAAGACAGAGCACCAAGGCAGAGCAGCCACCACCCTGGAGGGGTAAGCTGCTGAACGACCTCCAGGTCTCTTCTGTACTTCCCCCTGGAGTCAGGCCAGCCTCTTATTAGCTGGCACCTGAGATGCAGATGCAATGTTGCTCTGAAGCATCAGGGTTTGATGAGGGCTGGTCAAAGTGCAGAGCTCTCTCTGACTTTCTGGTCAGGCAGCTTGTGCTTGATGAAATAAACTAGCCAGGGCACTTGGTAGCACAGCACAGGCAGCTTAACAGCCCTGAGAAAGGCACTGAAGATCCAAAAGTAGCACAAAATCAAAACAAATCAATCTTACTGGACCCAAATTAAGCCCAAGCAGGCAAACATGTGCTCTGATTCTTATCAATTGCTACAGCACCCTCATAATCTGAGATTCACCATTACATGGGGCAGGCTAATGCCTTTCCAGATCTGCAGATCATAGACATACCTTAGCAAGACTGGGAAAGCAGCATGAACTCAATGGTAACAACAAACTGCAGGGAAGGGCTGAAATTATCCAAAGACACCACCACTGAGCTCCCGCTCAAAGCCAGAGAACACGGTGTTCTCCCAACTCAACCCCATCACCAAACAAGAGGCCAGTATGTTAAATTACAGCTTCTGTGTAGAAACCTATCTCTGGAGTAAACCTTAATATTTAACAACCTCTAGCACACTGAAGGCTTGAGAGAATACGTACAGTTTTACTGGTTAGTATCTTTACAGACAAAATGAAGAAATGCAACAAAGCTGTCACAAAGTGGTCCAGTCTGAAGTATGAGAGGCAAGCAACGTTAGTATATTTCACTTGTAATCAAATAATTATAGCATAGTGTTTAGACTTTTGGACCTTCTGAAACAGAAGCTCAAGTTAGTAGCAGAAACTAAGACACCATTCAGATGAGTAAGATACATTTGAGCTAAGTACTGTAATGCCTGACTGCAGGTGTTTAAAACAGGAACACAAACTCTATTATTCCATCAGTACACCTGAAATGGAAAGGGATAGCTATTCAGCCACGGAAATTTAGCCTCTCTTTCTTTCTTTCAAGTCTCACCTTCCTCATCGAGTCCACCGATTATGTTGTAAACATAATAAGGGAAGAAGCGTCGCGAGTAGAGAATTGTAGACAGCATGGCAGCAATAGCCCCAGTGGTCATGGTCTTGTTATTGGAATGCTTGTACATCTGCAAGTGGAACAGCATGTCCAAGAAGAAAGTCAAACACTAGATTTTCAAATCAGAATGACATTTTCTGTCACCTCACTAACAGGTGAATCTGATGCTAAGAAAGATTAACTACTATGGTTACTGAAAACACACTGCTCTAAAAGTACAGCCTTCTAACCAGCCCAAAATTAATGTTTCTCAGCTCTCCCATGCTTTAAATCTGTGATGATACACTTAGCAAGAACACAGCCTCAGTTTCCCCTGCCTGATCTTTCACCAGCAATAGTTACAATACACACACTTTAAAGAAACAGGAAAAAAATGCATTTAAAACAAATAGCATGGATCTCAAATGTAATACTAAGAAAATAAGCTTCTAAATACAGTAAGAGTTAGGTACCTTTAATCTTGCTTCAATAATTTTAGTAAGGGTAAGGCAGTCACCATGGAAACCAGTGCATCCAATGACTGTTTGTTCTGTTCTGTAAAACATAAAAGTTTTTGTTGTGAATTTTAATTTAGTATGAACTATACCACTCTCTTCCACAGTAGATTATTATGAAAACACCAAATGTATTTTCAGTTTCTCCAACACTAGCAAAACCAACTGTCCAAAACGTAGTAACAGATATTTTGTGTGCAAAGGGAACTGCAACCTGGATCTTGGAGAAGATTCATCCAGTGCAGGACCACGCAGATGTCTGTTCTTCCTGAATTCCATGGCCAGGCAGAGAGAAATTATTCATTTCTTGACATACCCCTAACTCAAGCTATCACCACTCAGTGTTGCTAGAAGGTCTGTTTTGAGATGGGCAGCCCATTATTGCATCAGACCACTCAGGCCAGTTTTACTCCAAATGGCCCGTGGACTGCGTGAAGAGGGTCAAATGGTTATTTCCACAGCCATTGCCATTTGGACAGTATCAGAGAGTTAAAGGCAGGGGACAGACTTAGCCAGGAGAAACACAAGCTCCTGTGATCTCGTGGCATCAGTAAAACCACTCAAAACAAGTTATCTGCATAGCTGATGGCAGCCTACTAAGTAAGCACCTGCTGCAGTCAAAAAGAATGCAAACTATGGATTTTTAAAGCAAGGGGTGAGTCAAGATAAGCATAAAACAAGCACAAGAAGTTCAATAACAGAACAACTGACACATTTCCCTCTCCTAAAACAAACCCTTCTCCGAGGTGCCAGCTGGCTGACTAGAGAGACACAGTTAAACTGGCACTAGTGGGCACACTCGTGTACCCACACCAGGTGTCCTGACAAAACAGGATGAGTTACACAGGATTAAGTTTTGCTACAGTTAAGGCAAACGTTCCCATTATCCAGCCAAAAAAAAAAAGCCATGTAAAAGCTTCCATGAAGCCTCGTATCACGTTGAAACCATTCCATTACCAGCGAGCTTCAAAAGCACACAAGAAATCTGGTTGGATTTGCAACACTGCATCCCATTTTGCATCGCAGCAAAAGTCACCGGGGCTCCAAAATCCCTTTTGCTATTCTCCTTTTTTTTTCCTCTTTTCCCCTGAGAATTCTGATTGGAGAAAGTGATAGATCATTGGAGGCAGGTAACAGGCTCAGCACTACAAAAAGCCTTTCATTTGTTTCAATCCTTCCAAGAGCTGTACTCACAGTTTGTAGCATTTGGGACTGTCCCGGCAGTGAATCGCGTAACCCTCGCTCAGCCGGGTGTCAGAGGCAACGATTGAAAAGTCTTCTCCAGCAATTGCCAACACAGTCCTTCAACAAGAGTATTTATATAATCATGACTTTTGTCAAACATTGTCTTAGGCAACAAAGGAACAGGTTAGAGAGTGGTTCTATAGCCAGACTCAGGTTTTGGTAAGGAGCTTTTATTTTCTTGCTGTGTTTCCCACTAGGCACAGCCCTACATATGACCAAGACTGGAGGGAGAAGATATTAAACACCCTGAAGAAAATGTATGTGCAAGATTCCCTACTGGGACTAAAAACTGGACAGGAACTTGGTAAAACAGAGTTTCTATACGACACAAGAACCAGACTCGATGGACCAGCAATTCTAGATGCCTGCTAACAAAAGATTCATCCTTCTAGAACAGTTTGGCTCTCCAAGCAAAAACTCTCCAGAGAGTACTAAGCATCAATATCCCTATACTTAAATTACCATCACTTTTTTAATACGTTGCTATCCTACGTTTTTTACTTCCAAATAACTAATTTTGTGACTGCCATGTGTGCTACCATTAAGTAACAAACAGATGTAATTTAAAAAGCAATTAGGTGTTACAAAAAGTGTGTAAATAACACTGTTCTGGCCAGATCCTGTCATCAGCTAAGAGCAAGGGTCTGCAAAGCATCATCTAACTGGAATAGTTATGACAAGATACCTTTCAAACAGCTACAGATTTTAAAGCTGGCAATATGACTACATATAAAGAAATAACCCTGCAGGGAAGGGGTTTATTTTGACCCGTAGAAGTCCAGGGAGACCAATGCCCCACAAGCCACAGGGACATGCGAGAACACCCCAAAGAACTGACAAGACCCACATGACACTTGGCCCGGGGCAAGGCCTAACCCAGCTGTCACCCCCTCTGTCCCCCTCTCTCTACAGAGTGGGGCTTGCAAGAGGAAACAAACCCTCGCAGAGTACCAGGGAGGGAAGGCAAGGGGAAGACCCAGCCCTACTGTCACACTCCTCAGGGCCTCCTCCCTCGGGAAGAGGGTCCCTCAGCCCGCCCAAACCCCTGCCTGCGACTCCTCACCCTCCGTTAAAGGTGTAGGGCGAGAAGCGATACTGCACGGGCGCGCCAAGCTCGTAGCTCATCTCTGGCCTAGAGTCTCCATAGCAAGCGGTGGACAACATCCTTGC
>JANHFX010003622.1:0-15969 GCA_027560015.1 Chloroceryle amazona | reverse complement strand
AGCGTGGATGGGCTGGGGGGCAGCTCCATCCCTGAGCAGAGGCCAGCGCTGCGGCACTGCCCTGGGGCTCCCCACGGGCAGTGCGGGACGGAGGTGTCAGTGCAAAGATGCTGTGGGCAGCCTCAGTCCCCTCGGCTTGGAATAAGGCCTCGTATCAAGAGGGAAGGAAGAACCCATGGAGGGAGCAGCAGGCGCAGGGGAAAGCAAAGAGCACCTGGAGGAAAGCTCGTTGGGAGCTCCCCTTTTCCCTGGCCAGCATAGAGGCAGCTGTCTCCCCATCCCTGCCTTCTCCTGGCCATCTGTCTGCACTGTAGAACCCCTGCAGAACACCCCTAACTCCTACCAAGGACTGGAAAAGGAGCTCCTGTGAACTCAGGACTGCCACAAAACATGGGCAGGGCATCGGCATCCCAGGTGGGTGGCAGGCCATGGCAGTGCTGCATGAGGGGTCTTGGGAGAGGCACTGCGTCCCTGGGATGCCCTTTCCACCTGACACAGGGAGCAGCCTGCAGCTCACCAGAGAAAGGCAACCCCAGCACAGGCAGGATGGGGGAACGTGCCCAGGATTCACTCTTCAAACCTCGCTCTTTCTTGCTCTGAGAAAAGGCAAAAGCAGCTCCAGGTTGAAGAGATGGAATCATCAGAGACCAGTGAGCAGCGCTGGGTAAGGAGCGACAACCACATAGCAAAAAACACTGCAGGATTTAAAGTTCCAGGCTGGTGTTTAGGGGGATCTGCAGCCCCGGTGGGCACCTATCCCAATCTGTGCTGCCCAGGACACTATAAAAAACAGGCTCCTAGAAAGCCTGGGGGCACAGCTTCAGCAGAAGGCATGCCTCAATTCTTCCCTTGGGTCGCTTCTGCCCCCATCCCCAGTCAGCATGTAGAGCTCACGGCTGCCCCCGCTCCACATGGGCTCTTGGCAGGACAAAGCCCTTTCCTCCCACATGGCGGGGGCTCCAGCCCCAGTGAGGCGCCCAGCGTGCAGCGTAAATGCAAAGGCCACCTACTGACCCCGCAGAGAGGGGTTTAATGGTGTAGCTTTTGTTGCCATTTTAGCTACTGGAAAGTCACAAAGGGAACATTGTTCAGTGGTAGCCTCTGTTTGCTGGTGCTCTTTAACGGGCTGGTGCTGGCTCCTTCTCATTTTCAGCCACAGGAGTGCCAAGAACCAAAAGTGCCAAGAAACTGTCCCTGGATCCTCTCCTCCACCACAATGAGGGCAGCTGCTGCAGGGAAGGGTGGGCAGATGGGCATCTACACTGCAAGAAGAGCTTCAGGTTCCCCAGGAGCAAGTCTGATGCTGCTGCGGTGGGTGGGCAGCGGGGGCTAGGGATGGACATGTGGCTGTGTGGTCAGTGGGATGCTGAGCCAAGAGGAGCCCAGCAGTGTGGGTTTAAGACTTGCTAGCCCCATATTAAGAATACCTGATCGCCTGGAAGCTCTCCAGGAAATTGCCACATTCACAGACCTGGTCTGGAGAGCCAGGCAGGCTGTCAGACACACAGGGCACAGCAGGAGCGTGGCTCTGCCATGACAGGTTTCCTAAGTGCCTCACAGACTTTGCTGCTGGGTCTTGTCTGACAAGGGAATGAGACACGGTCTGCACAACCAGCCAGACCCTTCAGAGGGATCTCTGCCTCCAGAGGAAGTGGAAACAGGACAAGACAGGACAAGAGGAAATGGCCTCAAGTTGTGCCAGGGGAGGTTTAGGTTGGACATGAAGAACAATTTCTTCCCCTCCAGGGCTGCCCAGGCCTGGCCCAGTCTGCCCAAGGAAGGGGTGGAGTCCCCATCCCTGGAGGGGTTTCAAAGCCGTGGAGACGTGGTGCTGAGGGACATGGTTTAGTGGTGGACTTGGCAGTGCTGTGTTAATGGTTGGACTCAATGATCTTAAAGGTTTCATCCAACCAATACTGTTCTATGATTCTGAGGGAACCTGGCACTTCCCAAGGCGTTACCGTGCGCTCTGTGCCTGTGTCCATTCGTCTAGGTGCACACGGACAGACAGCCACAGACAGACGTGCCTTGGCAGTGTGCACTGGGGTAAAGTGGAACTCTGATCAGCCTCTTTTCTAAATGTTTAGCCCTAATGTGGTAACTGCAATTTCATTTTAGATGCTCCCTCCAGGTCTCAATATGCCCTGGACTTCTCTACTGGTGGCACTTTGCATTTTCACGTCTCTTTTTCTTCTCAAACCATTCCACAAAAAATCATGAATTATTTCACTGCTCATCAGTCTCCCAGCATCACCGGGGCAGTGACCTGCAGCCAGCATGGCCCACAGACTGGCAATCTTGAGAACAACATGAAAATCTTTCCCATGGGAAATGCTGCGAGAAATCCACAGGCAATGAACTGGGATGCAGTATGGAAGCTGTTCTATTTTATGCCCTGCATCAGTGACAGAGCCGGCTTAAAATCCAATATCCTGATCCTGCCACTTTGGAAAAATCTTTAGCTGAGCCCAGCATAGCTAACTTCTGAAGAACAGCACAGAACAGCCTGTTCCTGTTGGACACGTCAGTCCCCCACGGTCCTCAGCAAAGGTGCAGTCTCTGCCTTGGGTGGAATTTTCTAACCAAACGGACAAATACCGCCTATGGAATGGACAAAATAACCCACAGAGCCTTTGAAGAGGAGCAGCTCAGTCTGCTGCTCTGGAAACAAACCCTCCCTTTAGTTTGCCCCAGGTATCTTGAGGAAAATAGGCAGCAGTCAGGCAGAACTCATGTGGCCCCAGAGTACCAAGGCTTTTTTGCTGGATCAGGGCTACAGTGGCAGTGGGAACCATTCGCATCGAGTTACAAACACTAGAGAGCCTAAGAAAACCAAGGAGATTGAAACAGTCATGAAGTTTATACTGAAACTACTTTTTACCCCTGTAGGATGAAGTCACCTACAGCTGCTTCATTCTTCACCTAGGAGAGATTTCATGTTGATGGGCACATACACTCACAGAGAAGTCTATAGGATGAATATATCTCACAAGGCAACAGCCCAGTCTTCGGGTTTTGTTTTCTTCTTTCAACAATCAAAGTTAATATGGATCTTTTTCAAAAGTGATGTCATTGAAGACAATTATAAACTGTATCAACAATATGTACTACAGCCTGCAAGTCACAATCTGTGCACACCAAATGGAATATATTATTGCTTGTTAGCCTATTAGACTTTCTTTATAAAAAGATTTTTATACAGAGTACAGGATTATGACAAAACTAGCTAAGTAGTTCTCATCTTGAAAATACAACATCAATTCTTTCAACAAAGGCTTGAATAGTAGCTGAGAGTTAATGAACGATAACAAATATTTACTAATAATTTTATGGCCAGTTGGAACGGAATTTCTTCTAGGACTCTTTTCTGGTGTGTATTTACATATGCCTCTTCTCTTTTGGAAAAAAATCGATAGAATATAACAAGGAGCATAGAAATCAAAAGAATGAGTGAACTTCATACCAGGAACATTAAACATTTTTGAAAATGCTAAATTATGTTATCTGTTAAAAAACATACATCATTTTGTCTTTAAAGAAAAATATTTTTCCCGTTTTAAAATATTACCAACAGCATGTAATAAACTAACTTAAAATGAGGTTCATAAAAAAGTTGTCTTGCTGTCTAAACATTACTAAACATGCTTAGGTTGAGATTCTGTTAACTGCCTCAACATCTTAAAAATAGCTCCTTTACAGGAACTTGTGATATTCATACTCCAGAAGACCTGCACATTTAGAACAGTACGTTGATAAAGGATCTGGTAGCTAGAAACAATAAATATATACTTTTCACTCAAAGCAAATAATTCTCCAATGTCCTACGAAACAATCCATGGCCAAAAAGTGGGGACAGCCTCGGCTAAAGGGTGAAGTCGCCTGGCCCTGCCTGACCCTGCCCTGGCCGGGACGCACTGGCCTGCGCTGCACCCGGGGATGCTCCAGCCAGCCCGCGAGGCTTCGGCTGAAGGGGAAGGACCCCGGCACTGAACTGACAAGCAAGGACCTTATGTCTGCTCTGTGGCACCCCAGCTGTGCAGGGGTAAAGGGAAAGCAACACCAGGAGACTGGGAAAATATCACATTTGTTGCCCGAACAAAGCAGGACACAACTGCTTTTGGCTCAGCCCACAAAGAGGCCACGGCTTTGGCGCTGCCTCTGTGCAAGGGACTCCCACTGGAGAGGCCGTTCTGCTCTCAGGGAAGCTCTCACCAGCAGGATTTCTTTGCTTTCCTTGCTAATAGTAATGCAGGTAACATTTAGGGACTAGCTCTCCATTTATTCTTTTCTGGCAAGCAATCCTCCCATTACTATTAGAATTACTACTGCTCTCCTCCCATTATTATTTCATGCACAAGGAACAGCAAATCAACCCTGAGCTGTGCGGGTGTTTCTCTCTCCTCAGTCTTGTCCCTCGTCATTGCTCACAGACCAGAAATTCTACGATGCCTTTTTGGTTTTGGGGCCTTTTTCTACGCCTCCTGCGCTTCCTCTCTCCCTCTCCCTGACTATAACTAACAGCTAGACTCAGAAAAAAGCGCAGTCAGAAGTCAGTCAGGAGTCCTCAAAGGGGACCAAAGTTCAGGTTTCAGCCACTCATCACTCCAGCAAACTGATACCTTTTACACAACCACACTGGTAACACCAACTGTCCTATCTCACCACCTTAGACAGAAACTGGCAAGTCAAATCTGGGGGAAAAAAAAGGTTAGGCTTTATAAAAACAAGCTATTCCAAGCCTGAGACTTGCCTTAGATGCTCTACTGGGAGTCTTTAAATTGATGGATAACTACAAGACTTCTTTTTCAACTATAATACGCCATGGTCAGTGAAGGAATCACAGGCATGAGCGAAGGAAGAATTTAGACTGTAGGGCACCGTGCAACTCTCCTGGCCTCACTCTGCACCCCGTGGGCACTCTCAGAAGGCTCCTCCAGTCGCTTTACGCAAGAAGATCACCTGCACTTGCCAGATCGCTGACTCTGCTGCGTGCAGCAGACAGAGGCCGCAGTGCTCGTGTACTGGGGAGAAGCAGGACTTGGAAGTGAGTAGAAACAAAAGCGAGAACCACTGGACCACAGTCAACCACGTAAAAAATGCAGAATCAAACAGAAGGGAGCAGACTGTTAAAACTGCCTTCAAATTTCAGAATCTGAGACATTACAAAAAGAAAACAAGTAGAACCGTAACTTTTTTTTCACCCTGACAGTGCCCTTTTAGCATGATTAAAAACATACAGAAGACAGTCCTCAGTGTTAAGTAGTCCCGTGGTTCCTGAACTGATCATTACTGAGCTTGCAGAGCTTTTGGAGGGGTAGGATCTAGAGACACGTTGCATTTGCCAGGCATATGGGACTGGGCTTTTCAACAGACAGTCATTAAACAAAGTTTTTTTGGGGAATATTTTTGGCATATATAGTCTCCTACTCCCCATTAAAGACTGCAAATATGTTGCATTCATCTTCCTGGACACTGGAAAACCATGATTAACTAGCTATTACTGGTAGATAATGTCCAAACTAAGTACCAATATAAAGCTTTCAGAGTAACTTAAGACAGAAGCTCTGTCCCTCAGCTGCCAGGTCTGGCACGTTCCTGAAGCTCCCCACAGTCCTTTTAAAGACATAGTTAGTAAAAGATCCAGTGCTACAAACCACTAAATCTACCTAATCTATTCTAGTTCATACACATATTGTACAATATTGCCTAGTACTCACTACATACCAAGAGGAAAAGATGCTGACTTGAATTACAGTAAATGTGCTTTTCTTTAAAATGAAAATTAAGAGAGAGAGCCACAACATAGTTTGACCATCATGCAACAAACTTTCTTCAGCTAATATATAGAAATTGTCTAATACGATTAGAAAAAAATAATTACTGAGAGGCCAAAGACTTATTTGATCAAGGAAATTAAGAGATTTATCTGAAATGTTGAGGCTTTTGCCACTGAAGACTCAAAAAACTACTCATTCTATGTCCCTTATCCTCCCTCCCTCTCCTTTACATTACGTAATTTTTTACAGAGATTATTGTAAGGCCTATTATTTTTGCATCTATCCTGTAATTTATCTCAAAATAATTTAAATGCCATAGACAAGCTAGGACCAAAAGCAACTGCTTTTACCATCCACTCCACATTCATGCTTTTATTCTAACAAAGCTGAGGTCCACATGCAGAAATAAATGTTCAGAACGCCTCTACGACAGGGCAAGAATCTGCTCATTCCTAAACGTGACACGGGACCTTCACTTTTAAATCACAAAGTAAAACATCTCCAAAAGCTTATTCTGAGGCAGTGGTCATCAAATCCTCATGAGGAACCAAGACAAAGCCTAGCCAAAAGAGGTCTTTCAACAGAAAATCTTTGGAGATTTGCTGTGATTTTGGATCCTAAGTTGTTAGCTGTCTGAAGGATCTAGAGCACTTAACTCCAGCACGTGACTCTGCTGACAGCAGCAGCCGTAGCTCAGCAGCTCAGAGAATGTGCTTTACTGGCTTAAGCTGCAAGACTCGTTTACACCAAGTGTTGCACTTTAATTAACAAATTTACACGCTGTGACCACTGCATCTTCAGATTCCTCACCTGCTACCTCTCCATACTTTAGGGGTTGCATCTCCTCTTGCAGGACACTGGACGATGTTTGTGTACTACCGAGACCACCTAAAGCCCCCCTCTCTCCACAAGGAAGGTTACATGCTCTCCAGAACCTTCTTGTCAGATGACAAACTGAGGTTTCTTTCTTCTGCACCCCCAGAAACCTCAATTTCCTCTCCCGTGGCAGAATAAAACAGTCCTGTTTCAGGTCAGTTCATAGCACAACAGGAAGGGCAGCATCTCCAGCAGATATGTACCAGGACAAAGGAGATGGAAGAAAAGCAGGAGATAGAAGACATCATGACTGAAGGACGCACAGCAACAAGTTAAGGGAGTCAGTAAATTGCAGAACGTTGTACCTGACAATACAAAACCTCTCAAGCTGCAAGTCTGACGTTCAGCTCCCACTTCTAGCGGCTTTTTTTTCTGAGCAAAATTGCAGTTAATTAGCCTGCTAAACTCCAACTCTGTGCAACCTGTCTGGTCTAAGTAGGCGCTACTTATTCTCCCACCAAGTATGCTTCATCAGCAGTGTTAGACAAGTGGTGCAGTAAAGACACTTGCTGGTAATTTGGCACAGTTTGAAAACACAGCGACGACAGTGTTACAGCTAACATGACTCAGTGATGGGGAACTCATTCTAAAGGAAGAGTTGCAGGTTTCCTTCTTTTCCTTCCTTTCAAGAAGAAAGGCCTTATAAAACCCCCCATTGCTTCCTCTTAAACTTTCTGCTCCTGCTCTTTTTTAGGTCAGATATTGGCCTCTGAATTTTTCAAGTACTTTCTCACGATAGAAGCCGTTTTAGAAATTTCTAAGACACACTGTTCAGAAGAATTCCTTCCTTACTCTCCCCAATCCTCTTTCAAATGCTGCAACTTTCCAGGGTTAATACTGATCTGAAACAACGGTCCAATAATGACAGTGAGAGAAGTGAAACAAGAGGTGTTATGTCTAATTTGACAACTAGGACTCATGCCCCACGGCACCTCCTCCTCGGATGGAGAGGGCACAGCGCTCTCCCCCTTGTCTTCTGTCTAAGGTCACTGGTTTATCCTCCTCTTCCAGCTCCACAAGAACTGACTGAACATGCATTGCGCTTGAGGTCAGAGTTCCAGCAAACAAAACCTTGACAGCATGTTTAAAAAACAAAAGCAGTTCCCCCTTCCTTACTCACTAAGACCTGTCACAGCAGGGTCCCACTGTGCTCTCCAGGGAAAGCTGTGAGGACTGGCGCAGGAGCGGGCCTGTAGTGGGATCTACCATCGAGGAGGTTGGGAAGAGCTTGTACCAGCCGATTGCTAAAGTTGATAAATCCAGTTCTTCCAGGAGGACCCTGGCGACTCCCATGAAGTGCTTGCGCTCCATGCGTCCATAGTTTCCCCAGACTATGACCTGAGGAAGAAAAGAGGGAGCGCGGGTCATTCTCCAACTTGCACGCTTGCTTGGGAAGTACAAAGCTGACCAATCCCTCCTTCTACTCATCCAACTTCCTGGGGCTTTACTACAGTCTGAGAAGAGCAGAAAGGTTTGCACTACAACAGGTAACGTGAAACTCTGGTTGACGATTTTACCTATTTTTTTTTTTTGAAGCACAGTTTTACAGAACCTAATGTTATCAGACTGTTGGGTTTTTCCCCCCATGGAAAAGAGGTGACTGCACATGTGGATGAGCCACCGTTCTGCTGTTCTACCTGCTGGACTGGGCAGGGACAGCACATGCATAAAGAATATTCCTGGAGCTGCAGCTCCAACACCTGCAGGCTAAACCTGGCCCTGGGCACAACCAAAGGCAGCCCAGGGGAAAGGGCAGGAAGGGCTCCTGATCTGGAAAAATAAACCAACAAAAAAAGGTGGGCAAGAGCTTGGGTCAAAAGCCCCCAGTCTGAGCAGAAGAGCACATCTTAACTTCTGCACTCGGATCTCGTGCCAGCGGGCAGGGGGAGGCGAGGCAGGGCTACTCACCTGCAGAAAGGGCAGGAGCGGGCGCTGGCAAGCGGGACTGGCGACGCAAGGGGCACAGGTGGAGGGGCATGCAGGGGAAGCAGAACAGCCTGCCGGGAGCAGCTTGCGGGCACAGAGGAAGGTCTAATGGAAGAGAGCTGGCAGACGAGCAGGGAAAGCTGAATCACACTTACGACACGATGGAGACCAGTGGGTGGAACAACAGATGTAGTGAGGGTCACAGGCTTAGGCATGCTGGAGGCCTGCACGTGACCAAGTGGCCCTACATGGCTCAAGACAAAGGTGACGACTGACTCCAGAGCGAGTCCGTGTTCTGAAGAGGAGAGGATGAGTACGACAGGTTATGACAGTGACTAGTGATCTCTGGCTAATCCTGACAGCTTCTTTCCCTAGGCTATGAATAACCAGAACATTACCATTTTCTGTAAAATGAGGTAGGAGAGGCAATGAATGTCAATTAAAAGACAAAAAGTAACACTCTAGGTCAGCATGAAATGGAGCAAGCCGCTGCAGAATGTTGGTTTGGTGGCACAGCCACTGGCAGAGTGCCAAGCTCCTGATTTTATTCTCTGGAATAAGTGTCTTCCCTGGCAGCAGCAGCAGGTAAGAAAACCCATAGGAGGCATGAGCAGACCAAGCCAGGTCCCGCTCCATTTCAGTCACAGAAGTACAGTCTCGTTGCAACAGGGAAAAGTGCTTCTAATCAAGGTAAATGAGGAAGAGTTCACTAATCTCATTACAATCCAGCAGGCAATTCATATGCCAGTGGAGGTGAGTGACAGAGCTCACAGATTAATTACATCGATGCTACCAGTGGATTTTAGCCAGGCTTTATTGGATGGAAATGATTTAGGTATGAATTAACAATGCAAATCACTCTGCTCAAGTGCAGAACTGAAAATATGAGTGTGGCAGAAAAGGTATGGCAGTAAAAGAAACAAGGCAGAAAAAGGTAGGCTGTGTGACTGGGTGATGGCCCAAGCAGAGCGCTCTGAGTACGTACAAGCACAGAAGACAACCTATGCTGCAAGACTGTTTAGAATCTATAGGTACTACCTATCTCCTAACTGAGTGGGGGGAAAAAAAAGAAGTTAAAAAAATAAAAATCAACCATTTCCTGGCAAGTGCTCATGTTTCCTGGCAGGGTGTCAAATATTAATCAGTCTGAGTGTGAAAAAAAGGTTTTCCTTTCCATTTGTTACATTCAGATGGAGTGCATTTGGTCCATTGAAAACATTGGCTTTTTCTCATTTATGTTAATTATCCAGATTCCTTGCCAGAATTAATATCTTCCAGCAGAGGTGGAAGAGAGAGATGGGCAGACCTGAGACTTGCTCATCTTACCTGTAATACTTTGCCCTGGGGGCTCTCAGCAAACAGTAACACCTGATTGTACAAAGGGTCTAAGGATTTGCGAGCCACTTTTGTCTTCTTTTTCGCAATGCACACGCCATTCTCTAGCAGGTAAGCTTTGATGTAAGCAGCTGGAAAAAATAAAAATGGTCAAATGTGAAAAAAGTCCTCATGCTCACGTTAGAAAAGACAGAGTGCCCCGTCTCAGGTATTTCTAAGGAAGGCACATACAGCAGTGAAAACAAGAGTTGCTCAACCAGCCTTATTTTCAATACCACACACAGGCTGCTTATTCCTGCAGAAGCCAAGCAGAATTTATTTTTTTTCCCTATTCACAAGCATCACAGGAGGCTGGCGCTCAGTGAATTACTTGAGGGGTCAAAGCATACTACCTGGCAGGGTTTTGGAGCCGGGTTTTGGTGTCAGTCCTCGAGCCTGAATGATATCCACTTCTAGCTGCCCATTCCGCTCTTGCAAGCCAATTTCCACATCCCCTAAAGCAAAATGTCAAAATAGACAGAGAAGTTTCAAAACAATACATCTGTTGGCTACTGAAATGCAAAAAAAAACCCCAAACCCTAACAGCCTTCAAGTCACGCTGGGTATGAGCTGTAACAAAGTGTAGGCCCTGAGCGACTGATTTCCCCCTGCCTTACTCTGGAGCAGCTCTGCAGAGATTCAAACCCACATTTTACTGTCAGCCCTCTAACGTGGCTTCGGTCACTCCATCTCCTCCTCTTCAGGGCAGCTCTAGCCTCTCATCCCTCCTGAAGTGGAGCAGCTAGTGCTGCAGGCTGCTTTAGAAAATGCAGGTATGGTCGACCATAAGAAAATCTTTATAGGGCCCAGCGGGCCTTAGAAAGCAAGAAAAACCATGCAGATGCAGAGGATGCATGTTCGGGATTTTAGCTGCGTTTTACTTAGTCCATGCCTTTCAGATCTGATGAAGGAAAGCACAAAGATGGTCCTCTCCTACTAACACTGCATTTGCAGCAGTCAGCAAAACCTTCCAGCCACGCTTACTTGATTTAACAGAGAAGCCGAGTGGGAGGGTGGTAGATCAGCACATGCTGCACACATTACTCGGGGGCTTGTAGGGGCAGTCTGATCAGGATTAAATTAAAGCCACCTAACATCTTTGTGCTCCTTACCCATCGAGGTGGTGGCCAAGGTCTGACGCCCAACAAACTGTGCAGGGCCCATGCTCCCCAAGAAGTCACTGAACTGCCCAGCAGATGCCAGGTGGACTCCACTGAAATTCAAGCTGCAAAAGAAATTGATTTTGGCAAGTAGTTAATTTGCATTTTAAAGTAATCCAGTAGCTAAAGAACCACATTTAATACATCTTTGAAATTAATGACATCCACAAAAGCCTTTTTCCCTTACAAAACTTCCTGACTTCCAGGCTTTGGTTTGGTTACATGGAAACCATTTAAAATCCCTTTCCTCATATAAAAAAAACCCTGTAACAGCTGCAGTCACCACTTGCCTAATTCCTGTTTAACTACAACTAGGAAAAGAAAATCTCTGCCATCTGAGCTCACATGAAGCCTGTCACCTCTTCCAGGTAGAATTCTGATCTAAGCAACTTCCTAGCACAGTTTATAGGATGTCTTTTAGCAGCTGTCCCTTCCCAAGGACAATGTGAACGCTGGTGTGAGGCTAAAGGGACAACACCCTCAAACACCAGCAATGCCTCTGCCCCAGTCACTGCAGCAAAGCAAAAGCTGTTGTGGGGACAGAGCCCTCAAATCTAGTCAGCGGGCACCCGAGGCTGGTCTGTGTCATGGCCACAGATGTTGGTCACTGCACTGGATGTGGATAACACAAAGTAAAATGGTCAAAAGCTGTGGTACGCAGCTACAAACCAAGATTTACCCAGTTGTACCCTGATATACACGGCTGTTTTGGAGGTTAGGAGAAAACTGGCAGCAGATGGTAGGGGGGAGGCTTGAGGCCATCATTCGACACCTACATTTGTCCTACAGGCATCTGCCAACCCATGACACAGCTGCTGGAACACATCAGGGGCTCTGTGCCGGGGTACCCACGCTACCGTGCCGGATTTTGTGCTCTGCCCCCAGGGAAGCTGCTGCACGCTCAAGTCAGGCAGGATTACAAATGTCCTGCACCTTTTCCAAACATCCCCAGAGGGGGACGATTGCCCACAGAACGACGCAGCTCCCAGCTTTCCCAAATTAGTTTCTTAGAAAGGACTCTGTGAGGAGGCCACACATTTGGTACCAGTGAAGCTGGAGAAAAACCCTGCCTGTGGGGTGGGCTGGGGACTGCAAGCTCTCACACAGCCTGAGTCAGCCACAGTTTCATCAGTTCCCCCCCTGTCAGCCACATACATTTAAAAGGCTGAGGAAGGCAGCACACACACCTCAGCATCTTGCCTCGCATGGGACCAAAGAGGATGTGGCACTGGGACGTGTTCTCTCGACAGGTTCAGGGGGTGGCTCAGCATGGGCACCGAGTTCAACAGCCAGACCCTTCCCCAGAGCACAGCACCTCCCCTCGACGCCGGCCTGGCTCCTGGAGAAACCTGCTTATTGCTGCTACACAGGGACCTGCTGAGCCATCAGTGGGGAAAATCCTGCCCTTGAGCTCTTTGCAGATGTCACCTTTGTGAAAAGGGAGGAGGAGGAGGGTGTCTGGAAGACAGGTTCAGGGGCTCTGCAGAGGGTGGATTTTCCCCAGTTTGGTGCTTTTTCCCCCTGCATCCACTGTTTGCACAGACACTCTGGGTGATATTTTGAGATACAACAGTAACAGCAGGATTTATTAATTGCGGAGATGGTTTAAGATTTTCCTGGTTTGGGTGATACATCCCCAGTGCCACTGTCCATCCCGGGGGCAGAGGTGACACAGGGTCCCACTCTGCTCCCCATGGGTACACAACTCCTGCCCCACCACCCAGCCAGCATCTGCCAGCCCCATAAGGGTGGCCCTCTCTGGGGAGCTGTGCCCCGAGCACAGGACCAAGGCAGAGGTGCAGAAATTGTAGCCAGGCTCCTGAGGACGGGCTGTCTACAGAGACATCTCCAGGGCTGCCAAGTCTGCAGGGACAGGGACATGTGATGGGGAAAGCAGGGGAAGGGGGAGCCTGGAGCCAGATGGGCTTTATCAGGCTCAGGATTTGCCCATACAAGGAGGGAAGAAGCGAGTCCTGATGCACACAAGAACCAGCAAGACCTTAATCCTGCTGGCTCAGGCATTTTGAGCTGCTCACAGACAATCAAAAAAGGATGAAAACTAGTGCTTAGAGGACCCAAAATAGTTCAAAAAAAAAAGGAGACCTGACAGAGAAAGACCTAAGATTCAGCAGGAGATGAATGGACCATCAGCCAGAGGGTAAATGTTTTCTTTATTCTCCTCAACTCATGGAAGATAAATGGGCCGAGCTCAGGTCTCACTCCTACCCTGGGGAGTATGTGACCTGAACAAGCATGTAAATAACAAGCTGCCAAGAGAGCTCACAACTGTTCAGGGAAACGTTCACTGCTGTGCTCAAAACAGATGCTTGGGCTCATTAACCAGATGCCGAGGACGGGGACCACGGAGGGGAAGCCCAGGACTGAACAAAGCCTAGCGCTGCAAGAGCCTGCAGCACACCAGACCCGAGTCTCAGAGCAATCCCTCTCCTAGGTGAAGTCCAGCTGTGTTACTGCAGTGGGGACACAAAGGTGGGACAGGAACCACCCACAGATACTCCACTGTCTGCAGGACAGCAGAGGGACCCTCCTGACCCAGGAAGACTCAAGATGATCCATGAAACCCACCACAGAAGACCATTTTCCCCTTTATCCGCTGGGGAGAGAACCACATTGAAGGCTGATGCCAAGTATTTGCTTGATGTGTGTGTGGAGGGAAACCACCCGTGCTCTTGCACACCAGCTCACCCTCCTTTGGGCAACGCTGCTCCCAGAGGCTCTGTCCCAGCGGCTGGGGCAGCTCTGGAGCAAAAAAAAGCCCCTTCTAACACAGCAGCCAATGCTGCAGCCTACATCAGTGATATCCCAACGGGAAACGAAATAGCAGGAGAGCACAAAGAACAGCACTAAAACGCATGGCAAAAGCCCACTTAAAAACACAAGCCAAGGCCAAGACTCCGGCAGTTTGGAGAAGAGCCTCAGTTAATAGATTAACCTGCACTATATGAAACTCGGTATTGGGTTACACAGTTAATGTTCCCCGTTGTTGTTGTATTTGACAGGGAAGATGTAGGGAATTAATTCTTGAACAGATTATGCCATGAGCTGGTAGGACTGGCTGCTACACTGCACGGAGGCTGACCTTTTGCAGCGCTGTTTTATTAGACATAAGCAGCAGCAGCTCTAAATCAGGCTCCTTGGCTTCGACCGATTCCTGGACATATATCTGGGTATTGCCAATAACCCTGGAATGGAAACAATTTCTGTCTGGAAAAATAATAAGCTATCTCCAAGAAAGCTGGTGCTCCTCCCTTGAGAGGAGAGAGAAGGGGAAAATAAAACAGCAGAAATTCAGCATGAACGTGAAGTCAAACCAGCAGGAACCATTTAGCTGCATCAGCTGAGTTTAGGATGCTCGAATCCAGCTCAGTGAGCTCAGTCTGTCAAGTGCTCAGAGAGAAGCTGGGATGCTGAGGTGAGGCGGCCACGTACGGCGTGATTCTGAGGCCAGTGGGACAGACGTTCTCCATTCACTCTTTTCCTGCAGCTGAAGCAGGAAAATTGCTCCAGGGCCCACCATGACTTATTTCAGGTCTTTAAACACATCTCTCGTGCTCTCAGGAGCCCTCCCCTGCCACTCTACTGCACGCTCAGCAGACTTCTGCCTGACCTCTGAAGAAATCGAGCTGTTTCTCACCTGCCCTCCATTCAGCAACCAGCGCTCCAGCTGACACTCCCCATGCTGGACAGGCTGGCAGGGAGATGTGCTCCTGCAGGGATCTGCTGCC
The DNA here is from genome assembly GCA_027560015.1 of Chloroceryle amazona. Taxonomy (NCBI): domain Eukaryota; kingdom Metazoa; phylum Chordata; class Aves; order Coraciiformes; family Cerylidae; genus Chloroceryle; species Chloroceryle amazona. The sequence continues at coordinate 1,110 of JANHFX010003622.1, read as the reverse complement.
GGTGACAGCCAGCAGATGGGTTTCACAGAGATTGGAGCAAACCTGGATAAGCCCTTCCCCTCCCATTACCAACCATACCTCTCCCTTAGGGGAGAAATCGCTACAACTCGGTGGTCACCAATATGAGATTTATTTTTTTTTTATTACCACCTAAAAAGAGCTGGAGGAATAGAGAGGGAGCAACTGCAGCTGACTCGCAAATAGCAACTGTCAGAACCAGCAGGGCCCTGGGGAGCAGGGCTGCAGCAGGACCACCTCCTGCTGACAAACAGCCGCATACAGAGAAGATTAATAGGTGACACTTGTCACCCTTTTCTGTCTAAAGGGCACAAATCCTCCACTGAGGGAGGGCAGCACAGCCTTTTGAACAGGAAAGGGAAATTAATTATCTCTCCTCTGGCCCTCTGCTCTCACTAATCATGATTCATGGGCTTTGCCCCAGCCGAATGTGAATGATTTTAATGAAGATAAAGGGGATGGGTTTTGCTGGGGAATCGGTCGCAAGTCAAATGTGACTCTGTTACTGACCTGAGGGCATGGGGAGAGCACAGGCAGGTCAGCAAGGCCTCTGGGGTGTCAAGGACAAACGAAGGACATTTTGCCAGGGACCCACAGAACACGGCCCTTGGCTGTAGGCGAGGAGCTAGAGCAGGGGCAGCAGAAGACAACATTCTGGAGCCTACTGTTCCCAGGGTCTCCAAGTGCACCAACATGAAGCAGCATCAGCAGAAACCTTCACAAACATAAATACTGTTTGCAGAGGTACCAGCTCCACCCCAAAGCTCAGCACAGTCTGAGCAAAGCCCATGTCAGACATGTGGACAAAATAGCCATTTCTCAGCCCAAGCTGTCCCTGGCCCAGCAGCCAGCTGGCAGAGATGCCTCCGCACCACGCTGAGGGCACCACAGCATGGACACACCTCGGGACAGCTGGGGACAACGGCTCTTGCTGCAGTCGTGGGGACACCCACGAGAGGGAGACAAGCCCACGCAGAGAAGGGCTGGCACGGCTGCAGGCAGAGCCCGGAGCCAGCCCCAGCCCCAGCTCCAGCTCCAGGCAAGGCCCCCGCACAGTCCCCATGCAGAACAGCTACCCCACTCTCCGACTTT